>QBDW01002256.1:0-98029 GCA_003261595.1 Maconellicoccus hirsutus
AAACATAAGACAGTCAGCTTTCAAAACTTCATTTACCGAGACCTATGACGACAACTTAATCTACTTTGTGCATCTTATACTTATGAATGTAATTGTCTCGATTCCAAATAGGTTGATATATTCTTATATAAACCACTACTACGTACGAGTACCTAATCTAAGAGTACTTTACTATACCGTTTTCGTCATTTAAAAAATTAATTGAATGCATCAAATATTCAAATAGGTTGCATAAAATAAAGTAAACGACCATTAGGCAAGTTTTCAAAACAAATGAGATGTTTATCAAAAACTGAACCGCGAATTCCCCTCTTTTCATTATACAGACAAAAGCGACGATATAAAAGTTGAAGAATAATTTATATTGGAAAATTTTCGGATGCATCGCGAGTCTAAAGAAGACTTAATATTCAGTTTCGCTAAATTACGAATGCCGAAGTATCCCGAAAGATTGCAAGTGATAATTGGCCGATGCCCTTACCCGAAGGTGAGGTTATCAGCTTTCAAAAATTATCTAGTCAACGACTAAAGAGTTATCTTTCATTTTTTTTTTCATTTTTTTTTATTTTTTTTCTTTTTCAATTTTTTTTTATTTTTTATTTTTTTTTAATTTTTTTTTTCTTTTTTTTCTTTTTTAATTTTTTTTTCTTTATAATTTTTCAATTTTTATATCGTTTCCATTTGTAATCTATTGCTTGTACATTGTTGGCTGATTAATATTTTCTTATATAAATTATTACTACACACTTAATCTAAGAGTGGTTCCTATACCGTTTTCATCGCGATTCAGGAAACAAGTTGGATGTATCAAATTTATTAGGTGAAACTGACTAAATAACCGCATTTTCAAAAAATATGAGATTTTTTTTCTAAAACTTGAACAACAATCTCTCCCTTCCCCCTCATTTACAGAGATAAATGGTACGGCACAAGAGCTGAAAATACGAGTAGTTAATATCGGAAAAAATTTCAGAGACGTTTCAAGTTAAAAAGAAACGTACTTAATAGGATTCAATTCTACTTGAACTACGAAAATCAACGCATCTTTAGAGAATTTCAAATAATGATTGGCCAAAGCCTCTACTCGAGGGTAAGATTTTCAACGCTCAAAAATTATTACTGAGGGGTTATCTCACAGGCGAAAGATGTTAAATCACCACAACCCTCATTTCTTTTCTCTTAAACATCGCATTTTTTGGGTACTTTTTTCATGTCCCAAAACAGATGAACATTTTTTTATGAACCATAGCTACATAAATGATATGAAGAGTACTCAGTATATATACATAAACATTGAGGAATAATTTATATTAGTAAAATTTCCGAATGTATTTCCATTTTTTAAAAAACCTAATAAGTTTCAATTCCTTTTGAACTACGAAAATCCGTGTATTTCGAAGATTACAAACGAAAATTGGCCGAAGGCTTTATTCAAACATAAGACAGTCAGCTTTCAAAACTTCATTTACCGAGACCTATGACGACAACTTAATCTACTTTGTGTATCTTATACTTATGAAAGTAATTGTCTCGATTCCAAATAGGTTGATATATTCTTATATAAACCACTACTACGTACTTAATCTAAGAATACTTTACTATACCGTTTTCGTCATTTAAAAAATAAATTGAATGCATCAAATATTCAAATAGGTTGCATAAAATATAGTAAACGACCGTTAGGCAAGTTTTCAAAACAAATGAGATGTTTATCAAAAACTGAACCGCGAATTCTCCTCTTTTCATTATACAGACAAAAGCGACGATATAAAAGTTGAAGGATAATCATGTGGGAACAATTTTCGGACGCGTTTCAAGTGAAAAAGAAACCCAACGGGTTTTAATTCTACTCAGACTAGGGAATATAAATCTCCCCACGATTGTAAACGATAATTGACCGAAGCCTTACCCAACGCCAAAGATAAGGTCAGCTTTCAAAAATTGGACGAGCTTTTAAGAGTTACTTCTTCCTAAATTAGATTGCTTCGTTACTATACATATTTACATACGAAATTGTTAATTACATTGGTGTCAAAACCGGGTTGATATTTCTTTATATAAGCCGTTGCAACATACTTAATCTAAGAGTAGTTCACTATACAATTTTAGTCATTTAAAAAACAAGTTGAATGCATCAAGTATTCAAATACGTTGCATAAAATCAAGTATTCATATAAACCGGAGCCGAAATAAAAATTGTAAGCGAAATTAAAGCAAGAAAAACACTAAGATATGGTGCGGAATCGATTCGGTAATTTCAATTTCGGTATCAACAAATTTGAAATACTGTTCTGAGGAAAGTACGATACTTCAAGTCTCTTGAATCGTTATATGTCAAAAAACTACTCTTAGATAAAGTCCACATACCCCCAAACCACTATTATATCAAGTCTACATATCACTAAACTACTCTTAGATAAGGCCTGTAACACCGCGGAAGTACTCTTGGATCAGGTCTACATATCGAAAAACTACTCTAAGATAATGTCTGTAGTTGATCATGATTTAATACCAATTCGCTCGCAAATCATTAGAAACTGGCAATCATACCCACCGTCTTTCATAGGTGTGTAAACTTGAAGCCTAGCTTCAAGATTTACGAACTGATTAATTTAAGATCTTTATTTAAGTAAATGTAGCGTGAAGTAGCCCGGTGATTAGGTAATATTGTTAGTAGTAGAATAGATTTAAGACTATTTTAGACGATTGTTACACGTTAATCGTCAAGTAGATTTTTGAGTGTCCGAAAGGGCCAGTTATCGTAAATCAATCTTCGAAATGAAAATCGTTGACATTTATGTCTTCTATTGACCATTTCACAGGACGTATACTGATAAGGAATATTTTTCGTCGGTGGTCGATTACGCAATGTTGTCTGCTTGCGAAAAACTTCAACAAGCATTGACAGGCAGTTTTTTCTTTCTTCATCATACGGTATATTATTTTAATTGTACTTATAATACCTCCTAGGACGTCACATCGCTCCCTTCCGAAGTGGGAAATACTATATAACGTTCCGGTGGAAAAATTCCCAATATTCGAGTAAGTAACACACAGATTGAATATTTTCAAGATAGTTATCGCGATAAATCGCAGATAATTTATCGGTAGTGGGGATAAAACGACTAGAAAGAGATATAATAAAGAGTTGAAATCAAAAAGTACGCATCGAGCAATGCAACAATATTTCACCTACATATTTTTCTGAGGGAGATGGGACGGAAGCATCGAAAACGTCAAATTTATACTCACAATCAACGTATTCAAAGATATATCGAAAATGCTCAATTCATTTTGGCATTTTCGAAATTTTTCGATGCAAATACATTTATGTACATAAAAGAGGAGAAAATTGTAGCTTACATGAAAAGGGAGGGGAGGAGCGTCATATCGAAAAATTGTCGCTAAATTCAAATTCAACGTTACCATAATCCAATCAAACGATATATCGCACATGTTTTTCTCCTTTTCACTAATTGTTTTCTGAATAAAGAGGGCGTACCTTAATTTATATCACTTTCTTGATATTTGTATATTTTGGTGGATTTTCAACAATAAATAACATAATTTATTTCGTCTCGAAATGAAATGAATGAACAATTAAATATTAAATTCTATCCCCTCTCCGTTACATTTTTAGAAAAATTCTTGAAAGGTGACCAAGGCAATTCATAAAAGTGATACGTTGAAGAAGTGGAGGGGATGAAATTTGCTTCATTTTCTAGCTTGTTTTCCATGCGCTTTGATTTAAGTGGCAATTTAAAAAATTATAAAATTCACAAACAAATTCATTTTCTTCTTGTTTAAAATAAATTAATAAATATTTTTCCGAAATAAAGGCTCTTTTAAAAATACATTCCGCGAGTTTTAATCAACTTTATAACCCAAATTAATAATTCTTTTCAACTGCTCACATCTTTTGTGAAAAATATCGATAAGATACTCTTCGATAAAGTATGAAGCAAATTGAAATATAACGTCGATCGAATCACTAACTCAATAGGACCCGTTTGATTCGATTGTTCATACAATCGGACTATTTAGGAGCCTGTTTAAGCCATGCTATAAGTCATCAAGTGCAAATGTTAGGTTAAGCTTATACGTAGTAGGATAATAGAACTTGGACATTATGTCCAAATGCTTACGCTACAGCTAGATCAGAATTCCAAACATAGCTCAAACCCAAAAACTAGTAGGAAATAGGAATAACATAAGGAATTATAAGTTAAGAAGGTCTAATTAAGAAAGCAACTAGGCGATGATCAGATGATTGTCGTCATTTTTTTTGGTGCCCGAAAGGGCCAATAATCGTGAGTAAATCTCAAAAAAAAATTCTTCTCGACTAAACACAGTTGAGAAAAGTGGTCGAAAAATAAATCGTATATAGTAATATACGATTTAACGTACGAACGTTAGTTTTCAATTTGATGAAAAAAATACGCTAGTCTGTGTTTTTTCGAAATATTACATATTTACTTATTCATCGACGATTTTTTCTAATTCGATTTCATGACGTAATTGAAATTCGCGGATTATATCGGAAAATCAAAGCAGATTTCTATGTAAACACTCCACATTTCGGCACATATTGCTTATCACATAAACATATTTGTGATTCGTCACTGGCATTAAAGGTGAAGTTAAACCGACACGAAGTCGTACTTTCAAATCTTCCAAAATAACAAACGCTTCGAGTAAGTAATATTTTGGATTTTTTCGAAATTTCCGTCTCGTATCACGCGTTATATTCGAAGTAATTCTAAATAAATAGAAAATATTTCCACTTCGGGTCGCTTACCTTGTTCGATTTGCTAAAAATATCAACATCGGTTTCCAGTTCGGGTAGAAAATTCTCGCTGATGTAGATCTGCAACCAAGATCCATACACAGCGAAAGGTTGATTCGAATTGACGAATTTACTAGCTCCTGTGACACCCGGAGCAACAAAAGTAACCGCTATATCGCTCGTGGCTGATTTAAATGTAAAATGTCTACCGTGTTTTAATCGTCCACTACAAACGAAACATAATTAAAGAGAGTTCGTTGCTAAAAAATAAAAATAAATTCATACCTAGCAACTAAAGGTAATAAATAACCAGCTTCTTTGTTTAATATTAAATGTAAACTATCGAGCCATCGAAGAGGAAGCTCTTTACTTTGAGAATAATCGATGTTGTCACCGATACTGAAACTATAACGAGCTAATATTAAATTCCGAATTGAGATTTCGATCAGAAGTCATCGTACCTTTGAAAATTCTGCGTGTACAGATCATCAGTATCGTTTAAATTAATATAAGGGCAATATGTCTTGATGAATTCATCTTGGAAACATGAATTATTTGAGATTTTTTTACCTACAAATACATGACAAGTAAACAACAATACATCAAGATGATAATAAAAATATACGAAATGATTACGTGAAATGAACCGATCCGACCAAACGAGTTGGCAGCTCACACCACTTAAATTAGATCCTTCGATAACAATGCCACTTTCAACTTCGGCCAACGTTCCAATATTCATTTCGAACATGTTATTAACCCGGTTCATATCGGTAATTAAATATTCACCTCCTAAGCTATAAGGTCACCTAAGATTAGAATAATTACGACACGAAAGTGCACCCAGGAGTGATACATACTTTGGAAATTTCTTTAAAATATTCAAAACACCGAAACCATTCCATTTCTGAGCAGCTTCCAGTTCCTCTTTACAAATGCCAACAATTTGCACGAACTCGACGGTACCGCAAGGACCATCGACGTTGGGTAATTGAGGATCTTTGTCTAATAAGATGTGATGTATTTTGGATAACTTCTTACCATCTAAGCCGGAATGCCAACTGACGTGATCGCCGACACATAATGTATTTCCTGTAGGGAGATTCACGAGATGATTCACGCGTTAGGTGTTTATAAATAGCAAATACGTACCGGAATTAAAAACGTATTTTGCTAGGGATTGCATTAAGGTAGCGGGCCATGTCGGTGGTGCTGTTTCGCCGGGTGATTTTTTCAATCTGAATGTCAACTCGAAACCGAAACCGCTTGGTAGACTGGGGCAGGATACTTGGTGGACGCGGCCATCGCCGTGTAAATCGGATAACCCGAAACTATATCGGAATTAGGGTTGATTCGAACGTAATTGATAATTATCAACGATTAATTTCACGTAATACCTGACGTAATGCCAATGTGGAGGAATATTCAATTCTGGTATGCCTTGATTTGAGTACATACTAATGTAATCCAACGGATCCGGACCTCCGAGCCTTTAAAGTGTACTTTTTAGATAATATTTTCATTACGAAATGCACATCAGAATAAAAAAATCATACCAGTACTTAACTACAGCAGATACTTGCAATGGATTAGGCTGATCAGCGTATACGTTTCGGCAGACTTCATGTAAACATTGTAAACCCACCGGAATCTGGAGGTAATTCTGAACGGATCCGTTTTCTTTATCCATTATGTCGAATGGATGAACACGTGTATTAATTAATAATGAAATTAAAACCTCTGTGAGTCGATTACCGCACGACTACGAAGTCACAATAACATGTTGTATCAAAATTCTACACAAAACAAAATAAATTCTTTACATTCAACAGTTTGCGGACGAGTTAACGGAGCGGAGGAAGGGGAAGCGTTGTAATCAGTGTTGCCTTTTACGCGAATCAAAACATCGCGTCGTGGTTTGGAACAATTTTTTACGTTTCTTCGAAAAACCCCAAGTCCATCGTACGAACTTTGTAGTTAAATTACTTTCGTTACAAAAACAGCCCATGAATTAATATATTTATTTATATATTAATTTCCAATTTCAACCTGAAAGACTCTTATCAGTTGCATGAATTGATTAAAAGTTTTAAAGAGGATGGTGATAATTTTCGGGATTAATGAATTCGAATATTGTTCAAAATTAAACACCTCTTGAGATATCTAAGTATATACTATATGATAAACGAAAATGGATTACAATCTTATCGATTTTGTAACAAAATAAAACTATTATGAAATAATTTGTACGAGTATTAAGTTGAAATGTGAAGTTATTTTCGTCTCATTTATCGGATTTATTTCAATTCATTCAGTTCTCGTTGAAATACTTATGTAGCTAGAGCTACTTACCTCATCTTACCACATCGTTTTCATTATTTTAGTCGACTTGGAATAAAATATACAGAACTGGCGAAAGTGTGTAACATGAAATTATAAAAAATTCCAAATAACGATGAATTTCTAGTTCACTAAAAAAAATGGAGAAAGAAAGAAGTATTAACATTAACAACGAAGTAGAAAAATAATTTCAACGAAAAAATAAGTATTTGCAAACATTCAAAATGTTTTATTCCGTTTTAAAAAGTAAAACAAAGTAGAATCATATAAAATCAAATCACGAATTTCGATACCACATAACTTCCTCAAGGAACGTTTCGAATCGTGAATATCTTCGTTTTCAAAAACACCATTTCCAATACACAGAAAATTACTGATTAATTATCATGTCATCTAATTACGTGAACTAAATAAGGAAAAACGACAAAAAAAAGCTAAATGAAACTTCATTCGAATAAATGCAGGTAACTGGGTGTATTACTTTGACGTTATCTCGAATAAAAAATTTAATTACCAACAGCGTTGCTTATCATTTGATTAATTGATAATCTATTAATTTCGGAAACATTCGTATGATTTTAATCCTCTTTATAACTCTTTTCAAAGAAACGTTTCGATTTTACGTACGTTTTCCGTTCCTTAAAAAAAAAAAACTTCATACTTATTTGACGTCATATTTCATTGAATTTTGTAATTCCAATTATAGTGCTATAGTTGAACTAACACAACAAACTTCCATTTTCAAAAAAGTAATTAAAAGTAAGAATATAAATTATCTACCTTGTGATATTCATTCATGATAACAATATAAAACATCATTATCTCAATACATACATCATCCGATTAACGTTGTTTCAAGTAAGTCTCACACCAAATTATTTCCCTTTCACTCATTTTCCAAACTTCTAAAAACTTCGCTAAAAAAAATAATATAACGAAAATTCATCGAATCTTTAAAACATCTCTTCTCCCCCTAAAATGAAAACTTCACAAACGCCAAACTTTAAGTAACTCTGCGGTTAAAAAAATTAATAATAAATAACTCGAGTAAAAATTCGCCTTTTAAGTAACACTGAATTAGCAACTTTTTCCTCATAAACATATCGAATCTTGCTTCAGCAATTTCACTCAAAGTACCGGTAGTGTTTTTACTTTCTTCGAATCCCTTAGAACGGCTGCGCTATAAAATAGGGCGGATCCTTGCGTACACTTTGCACGTCATTGATCTAAAATGTAAAACCATATAGGTATGCACAAAGGCAATATTATCACGAAAGTTAAGTTATGGATTCTTTTTTAGTTGTAAATATCAACCACATATCAAACCATATACATATAATAATGAATTATCATCGAAAATTCCTATAGGGATCGATGAAATTACAACTCCAAAGATGTGGTCATGTATTTGAAAAATTTTTTATTGAAAGCATTAAAAGGAGCCCGAGGTAGGTGCAATGCATTTTTTTTCGCTTAAAGTTTCTCTGTGTTTACATTTTTTTATTTCAGTTTTTTTCAAATGAAACAAAAAAATGTAGAGTTGAAAAAATTGAAAATTGAAAAAGCAAAATTTTAATGAAATTTTTCGCTTCCTAGATAACACTGCCGAAATGAGAGCCATCACTTTAACCAATGGAAATATCAATTTTATTTTTGTATTAATGTTTTTAATAACATTTGTAATATTGCTCATCACCGAAGTAACACTAACGACATATTATAGAAATCACGCTTTACATATACAAACCTACGCAAGCGTCGGAGAAACAGAAAACGTGAGTTGAACATTAATTGATATTATTATACACGATGGAAAATAAACATGCAAACTCATCATTTTTTTATTTCAGTTCGAAGACTATGCTTATAAAAATACAAACGCGTTACATCCACAAGATGCAGTATGGCAGACGGTCACAGGAATTACGTAATTATCCTATCTTCCTATGTTTGAAACTTTTTATTATTTTTAATCAATATAATTAATTTATTTTTAGGTATAAATTTTACGTATATTCTGCTTTTGTGGATAAACGAAGTAAACGGCAGTGGATCGTACGAATAATAGGAGCAACAAAAACGAAATTTCATGATAAAGCGATGTGTATTTTTCACTACAAATCTGGTGATGAACGAATACCAGCAAAAGTCGCGGTAACGCCCATTTCAAATTGAAAAATCATGTAAATTTAGATTACCGAAGTATCTTAATTGATTATTTTTTCAGGCAATCCGGGAAAATTGGAATTTACCATATAGCGCGGTTTTTATAACATGCAATATTAAAAATAATTCTCATATTCCGTCTTCGGTTTCGATATCGATATATAATAATCAATATTCGACGTATTCCCCAGCTACCAATAATTTAATAGTCCAGAATCCTCCTGATTTAACTTTAGACCAAAATAAAGATAAAATTGCCGTTTGTGTAAAGCCTATACACTATAACTATGATAAGGTAAAAAAGGTACTGAAATATTTCGCTAACGTAATTTTAATATGATGTGCTAATATTCATCTTTTTGCAGACTGTTCAATTGCTCGAATTCATTGAACTTAATCGCCTCTTAGGAGTTGATCATTTTACGTTTTATAATTCATCGTCGTCGCCTAACACGAATTGTATACTGAATCATTACATCAAAGAGGGTACAATAGCTGTACATTCGTGGCAATTGAACATTCAATCTCAAGTTGAAATTAGAACCGAAGGAATGTTCGCAGCACTGAACGATTGTTTGTACAGAAACATGAACTCTTACCCTTACGTCGCGTTTATAGATTTAGATGAAATTATAACTCCAAAGTTCAACAAGACTTTACATGATCTTTTACAGTAAGTACCTAAAAGATACATCATCCTATCTAATTTAATCGATGATTATTGATCTAAGTCAATGATAAATGTAACGCGCATGCGCGACAGAATGACAGAATGCACATGCGCATTAAAAATTGCAAAATGTTGCGCACATTGATAACCAATCACTGAACTTTTTTTACAGATGGCTCAGCATCCGTTATAATACCAACCAAATATCGGCTTATTCATTCCAGAATGCATTTTTTTACATGCAATGGAACGACGATTCCGACGTAGCTGACGCCAACGAAATAGAAAAATACCTATTATCGATAAGAAAAACCAGAAGACGTCAGAAGCTCAATCCGCATACTCAAAGATCGAAATACATAGCCAAAGTAAAAAACGTTGTCGAAGCTGGTAATCATTTTGTATGGCAATTTTTACCATTCCAAAATACCTTAAATGTGCCCTCAAACGTTGCCATGTTACATCACTATCGTGTATGTGAATTCGGTGGCGACGATTGCGTTCATTTACCTTCTCTCGTCGATCGTACTTTGTACTCGTACAGGCGAGATTTAACGTGTAATATTGCTCAAAAATGGCTTCCATTGAAAGACCAATGCGGTCTACCGAAACTTCATAATTTCGATTACAATAAAGTCTGCGTCGCCGGGAAATAAATTAAGGGTTTACACATTTAAGAAATTTAAAGTTCCTCTTCACTACAAGTATCGGGTCTTCGATGATGCTATCCGAATCGAATATTCTGTTGATAGCGAAAACTCAATACGTTAAACCGATATCTTCCTCAGTTTTACTCAGTTTGTGTACTTCCAATTCTTGGTGCTCACATTTTGTAAACCTTTTATCGCCTTTTTGTTTACTTCCAAACTCCAAACTTCCAAGTGCTCAATTACAAATCAAAAGTAAAATTTCGATAACCCCATAAACGTAAAATTTATAAGGTGCATTGGAAATAAGCTGTGGTAATAAGTATCCATGTGGTATACATACCGTGTGTTCCTGTGTAGCGATTAGTGATTGACTAGATTTATAATTATCGATTAATCGATTCTGCGTTTCAGCGCATCAACTTCACGAAGGATGTCAAAATTACATATAATATCTTGAAACGATTTCGCGAACTTTCAAAATTAAATATTTCTGAAAATTTGAAAGAAAATTTCATAATTTTTTATCGTTATCAGTCTCGTTGCGAAATGGAGGGAGAAATGGTCATCTTCGACGCATGCGCATTACACTCCTAACACGGCTACCAAAAGTCCGAAAATTATTCCTATTTTGGTATTTTATTTTTTATTTTTTAAAATCATAATCAAAATAGAAAATATCCAATGATTTTCAGATTATAAAATAGATATCGATGCATCTAAATTGATTTTTTTCAACCTATTAAAAGAACTAAACGGTACATTAGGTATTCTTGATGCCACAGCAGAACATGATTCTTTATTCTTCCTCTCTTCTATTTTAATTAATGAAGGTTGTGTTATTTTTATGCAATTGTTCCTACATGCAAATTAAATGCATGATAAATCAAATTATTGACAAAATGCACGTTATAATTTCTTATTGAATTACTTACCCTTATATTTCAACGACTACCTTGAAAACTATTTTGTTTAATGTTTAAATTTTTATGAGATATATTTTTATAAACTCGAAGGGCCTTTTTTTTACATAAAATAAGTGTTGTTACATTTTATGGAAATTAAAATTTTGTATTTAAAATATATAATTAACGCATTGTTTATTTTACCAAAACATTTTTGTATGTACATCGCCTATTAAATGTAAAAATATTTTTATGAATCTTTTTAAGATTTTAATTTTAGGCAGCGGCGGATTAAATTAGCTTATGAAATTCTTAATTGATACATGATTATGCTTGAAGAAATACTTGTAAAATGATGTTTTAATTCCGCCGCTGATGTATAATTTATTTCGTATTTAAAAAAAGTGCCTTACATAAACGTGTTTTGTTAAGGTCTTAGGATAAATGTGTTAACCAAATTGTGTCGAGATGAATTTGAAAGCAAGATTTTATGCGAATCGGTATTTTGAAACTTTTACCTATTTACAAATGAAATTTGAAAAAACTCATGATTAAGATTTTCCATATCTTTTTATAGAATCTATGTAGCGATAAAATTAAGAAACATTTTTATGACGAAAACATTTTTTTAATGAAATTTTATTATTAATTGTCTTCCTGTTTATATTTTTAAATTTGTAATCACACGAAAATAAAGTAGATCATCACATTTTTAAAATTTTTCTTATTTGTTTCAATTTACCATAATACTTATGCTGTGTAAAACTGGTTGAAGAAGTATGAAAGTGAAAGATCATTGATGACGTTTGATCTGTCTGCACGAAAAATCATACGTGACAAGCGTGATTGGAATTTCCTATTAGTAAACAACACTACGCCTTAATGAGTTCATTTGAAACTACAGAAACAGAATACCTTTACTCATATTCAAACTTGTGAAAATAAACTGCAACTGAAATTTATAATAAGGAACTATAATTGAGCGAAATTTATACAAAACAATTGCAACGCCGAAAAAGTGACGATTAATATTAAAGACGAATGAATCGCGACACTATGATTGCACAAATCGCCTTGACAAAAACACATGAATACTTTTTTATGGCTCCATATTGTATCATCGCATCTTTCTTCATTATCGGATGGTGATCTTTGTAAGCACATTCTTTGAGTAGCCACTCCGTATTCTTCAACTTTCAAATCATGATCTCTTGTTTCGATTACCTTTCCGCACCATCCTGAAGCACAGGGTACAGCCTCGACTCCCGTTTCCGTATCGAGTTGACTAGCATTGTAGAATTTGAATTTATCTTTGCAGCTTCCTAATTCACCTCTTGATCGACATGAAAAACATCGTTTAATCGAAGCGTTTACGCGAAGAATAACACAGAACCCGATCAGAGAAATGAACAATCTCCGAGGAATCATTTCTTGAAACTGGTTTCTTAGGTTTCACCGATCCAAACCGAGCTAAACGTAGTGTGAAGAATGTGAATAATAACACGTTTCTCCACGCTATTGCGAGATAGTGGTTGGTAAAATTAATATTTCGGCGATTCGCCAATGACCTTTTATATCCTGATGAGATTTTGAAAATGTTTTCCGAATTTTCTTCTAAAAATAATATCAAAAGTATTGGCAAAATATCCAGGTGATTTCGATGATTGTATTACGAACTTAATTAACTTTTACTTTTAACCTTATTTAGGTACTTTCTTCGGCGTGGGAGGTTGATACGTAGCCTTCATCCAGTTTAAATAATTATACGCATTGGTTTAACGGAGGTTTAGTAGCATGAAAGGATTATTGTTTCGTTTTATATATTGTTAGAACGTACGAGTAAGTAATACGCTCATTGTTTTCGTACCATCAAAGGGATTTAGTTGTACCGAAAAACAATGTGATAACTTGTTTGTAGCTATTCAGAGGAGATGAAAATTCAGTGCTACTGCTGTGAAATGCCACTGTCGTTTTATTATCTAGATGAATGGATATGATTATGAAGGGGTTTACCATTGAGGTTTCCCGTACCTACTTAATGGAAATTTAAAGAAACGGAACCTGCAGATTTGTTGAAAAACTGCATTTTAAATAAGTACTTCTTATCGTTAATTTCCTTGAAAACTTTGGACCTTGTTCCCTCAAGTACAATGTTGAAACGAAAAGCAACAAGCATAAAAGAGAAAGATGTTTACATTTTATTTTTGTGAAAGAGGTGCATAAAAAAAATTCACTTCAATAAAAGAACGGACATGACTGCTTATCTCAGACTGTATTGATAATACGAAATCGTTTGAAACCTATGCCATAAAATATTTTTTTTTTATGATTCAAAAGCTGCAAGCTCACAGCTTTAGTTGCTTTATATACTACACAAAAACGAACAAGAAAATTTAGTTCGGTATTTGGAGAAGTATTTTTGAAGGATATCAACTTCATCAATATTCTAATATTTTTATAAAGTATCCCAAGATATCAAATAATCCGATTTCCTATTTAGCGCGATGCAGAACGAGTAATCATAGCCTACATATAATTACTTGTCAATTAAATAAACAAAAAGAAAAGAATTGGCAATTGGAAAGCATTAAGTAAATACGTAATTTCAAGTTCAAGACATTGTGATGAGTTTTTTAAAATAATTTATCAATCTTCATGTTTTCTGCAATTTAAAATTTGTCTTCAAAATCGGCAATAAATTTCAAATTCATCTCCAACTTTTATCGATTTTCAATTCGAATTATACGAAAATAACGAGAACTCCATTTATTACGAGAATGTCGTTCATAATGCGTAAATTTCGATATGCTCGATATTTGCGCAGCTATCTTGCGTTTCGTTGCACAAATTACGGCACCTTTGCCCTCAACGCCGCTGAATTCTATAGATCTACCTCGTTGACGTGACAAGTAAAAGCAACAGATGACTCATTTGTACAAATGGGCTGCACGAGTTGCACCCCTAAGAAAAGATCTTTTGTGTGGATCTAATTTAATCGTATTCCATTTACAGCAATAGTCACAATAACTACACAGAACAAAAGGTCAGGTAGAGAGATATCTTAACGCAGCAGGTAGTTCCCTGGCCTATGTCCTTTTTCGTGCAAAGATTGAGTTATTCATTTTACGAGAGAAAATCTTTAACCTCAGCGACATTTTATTTGCGACATTTTCCAATCTACTTTAAGTAAACGTATAAACGACGAAACAAATTTAAAACATAATTTTATAAACTCAATTTAATCAAAACAGGTCATTATACTAAACATAAACAAATTTTTTTAAAAAAGTAAAAAATTTCTGGAAACAAAACGTGTAAAATTAAGCTAAATAAATCCGAACTATTTCTTTAACTTTGGTCCTACAAACAGGGCATTTCCTTCCTTCGGAAACGCTTATTGATTCCGTAGCGCAAGGGAAACACATACATAGATGACCACATTTATAAAAAACAGCGTTGATACTTCGTTCCAGACAAATGCAGCATTTATTACGGTTAATATTTATCGATCCGTTCTGTAAATAGATAAATTTTAAATGAGAATATCGACCTTTTTATCAACATGGTGTAAAAAATATTGACTCACTAATGAAACGATCCCGCTCTCTATTACGTTTGGAACGGAAACTGAATTTAAGGTACGGACTTCGTTTTTCCCATTTTTCGTATTTCTTCTTTTATGAGTGTTTTCAAGGATATCGACAGACTATAATAAAACATATGTAAAGCATTAACAATCTTGGAAAAATGTACCATATAATTTACCTACGAGTATAACAATTGACTACCTTTTTTAGATCTTCTTCGGCGTAACCGACGTGTTTCCATGCTTCCACGACGTCTTCTTCTATTAACCACGAGTCCAGTTTAACGATAACTGATTCTTTTTTATTTAGTTTACTTAAATCCAAATCGTTTAATTTTATCACGGAATTATGCAATTTGGTGGTGACTTTTTGTAAACTATTTTTATCACGCGAAACATCATCTTTCAGCAGGTTCACTTCGGCGATACAATCTACTAATTTGTTTCTAGCCTCGAAGAGTTTTTTTCTGCTATTAACCAAGTTTTCGGCTGCTTCGTAAACGCTGTCGTTCGATGCGTGTATACGATGGAGCTGTAAAACATCGCCCAAAAATTAATACAAAGAATTCCACCGATAAATAAAAACATCATTAACAGTTGTTAATTAAATGGCGATACATTCTTAGGAGGTATTTGTTTCCTGAACAAGCATATGTTCAAACGAAACGACATTCATTATCTAGAACATGTCAACGTTCGAAAATACTCCAAACCGTGTAAAACAATTATGTATTTATTCAAACGGATGTAAACGGCTCCCCAAATTATCACCACCCGAAAAAGTGGCTAAAATATGAATCCACAACGCGTATATTTTTGTTTGATGACATTAAAAATTTAAAAAAAAAACCGGCGAAACATATACATATGAAAACGTAGGGGAAAAAACGATCGATAAGTAAACCAGAAAAATGTTTTATCCTCGTATCCTTTCAGGGGAGTTCATAATGCGATAACATTTGTACGTTTAGATTGTGAATCATGAAAGATAAACATTCATTTTATCGAGTTATATTTACAATACACACGAGATAAGAAGCTTGTATCAACCTAAGCGCACAACTTACCAAAATTCCAACGCTACGGTTACTTTTTGGTTTTACACGAGATTTCGTAGCGGTTTTCTTGGAAGATTTCGCAGCAAGTTTGACGCCTCGAGGAAATTTCGAGGGTACTTCTGGTTTTGTAGATCGCTAAAAAATAGATAAGAATTTTAACTCAAGATGAATAATCATGTCAGTTTAGTAATGAAGTTTAGCTATACAATTCAAACATTGGTTATGAATTAAATCCAGTTTGTCTTCATGACTAATTTATTATAAATTGCAACAACAAAAATTCACTATCCCAGGAGGAACATACAAAATAGTAGAGTCAAAATTATGTGAATTAACAAAAATCAAAATTGAAGCATTTTCATGTTTACATCCCCACTTCCGCATATGTAAACAAAACAGGTGATAATCAATGAAATCAAAACCACCGAAAAAATCAAAACACGTGCTTCTCAACTGATCAAAAATTGATTGATTTTTAACAGAAATAATTTAAACTGAGAAATGAAACGATTATTCAACTAATTTAGAATTTAAACAGAATTACAACGATACAACATGTCAACTTACCATGATTTAGCAGAGATAGAGCACTAATTAAACCACAGAACACCGTTCTACATCAAATTCCCTGAAAATAATTTCAAAATAATTACTCGAAATAACGAATTACAAGTTATAACACAGTTCTTCAGGTGTTTCAAGTAAATTCCAAACATGACAAATAAGTCATTTGAGTTAAACGAAATACGAATGACTCGCTCAGACGAGTACGATAAATACATAGATAAGGATACAGGTGCGAGTGAAAATAGCGAAAAAATAAATACTTACTGAGAGTTTACGAGTTTATACCACGCTGGAATATATTATCTGGAAAGTTATTTCCTTTTCGTGAAGCAAATAGAAAACAAGGATGATAACGACGAACGCGACACGATTCACTATGACACTTCAAGCGTTAGGAACTAGACTGTTTGTGTATCTATCTGTATCACTCTGGTTTTAAAGAGGGGAAAACTCGATACGGGGTTATTGTTTCATGGGTTGGGGTGATGTATTGTAGTAAATTTACAAATTACCAATTGGCTGAAATAGTTATCTTTCTAATAACCGTATTGATCGTTTGATCACGTTTCAATTCTCATTGCGCCTCCCACCTCACCGCCTCCTTCTTTACTGGATTGAGATCAAACTCCAAAGGTCAATGTTACTTTTTTTTTAGCGATGGAAATTATCAACACTTATTGATTCTTCATCAAATACACACTGAATACTTAGTAATCGCAGTTTACTTAGATACAATACACCCATATATAACATCTGAGAAATTCTTACGTCTTTGAATGATTTCGGTGCCTAGCTTCAGCTACATGTGCGTGTAATTGTGGACGTACTACGTAGTAAGAACGACTTCTTACACAAGGGCATCGAATGAGAAACACATTGCAATGGTTTAAAAAACTTCAATGTGGACAAAAGCGGTATTGTTGTGAAATTACACACTATCCCCAAAATCAACTTTCTATTGTAGATTAAAGATATATACCTAATCTCCTTTGATATACGTAAAGGTCTACATTTGTGGTTACATTCAGTGCTATTTAGAGATGAAAATGAATTGAGAATTGAATAGAAAAACGATGGGTTAGATCATATGGTTTAAGAGATTCAAACATTCGCACGTGATAATATTCTTCGATATTTTGCAAACAAGCTCGATTCAAAAATCGGTCTTCGACTCATGCTGAGATTGAAAATAATACTAACGAACGCAACAATGAATTATCTAATACGTTATTTATTAGAAATAAGTGTTGTAACACTGAGTACATGGGTTAAAAAATTTACAAGTTTAATTTTAAAAGCATACACGAATATAAATACAGAAAGATGAAGTAAGTAAGAGAGCTTAAACGAAAGACTTGTTCTAAACAATATATGTTTTTAAAACTAATTTTATAGTAGTCCTGCAAACAGGACATGTTCTATTAGCAGCTCGATCCGCTTGTAGTTCAATACACGAATAACAGGTACAAACATGACCACAATATAATAAAACGCAGTCGATTTTCGCTTCCAGACAGATACAGCATTTGTTCCGGTTCATTTTCATAATTCCACTCTGAAAAAAAAACAAACTAAAGCAACAAGCTGAAGTAAATTTTGGGAAAATATCGCCTAAAAAGGATGATAATATCGGGGACTTATTTATCATCAAATATAGAGAAA
This sequence comes from Maconellicoccus hirsutus, assembly GCA_003261595.1. Classification (NCBI taxonomy): domain Eukaryota; kingdom Metazoa; phylum Arthropoda; class Insecta; order Hemiptera; family Pseudococcidae; genus Maconellicoccus; species Maconellicoccus hirsutus. Next base: position 18,388 of record QBDW01002256.1, read on the forward strand.
TATAACCCTTCATCCAGGAAATACTGTAATCAAAATATCGATAAGGAAATTCCCGTTGGTGTTGGAAATGGAAGATTAGGATTTTTCTGGAATAATCGGTTCATGATTTCATTCGTTACCTGAGGAACAACACCCTTGGACGTAATATTTGGTAATTTTATGGAATCCATTTGACGTATTCCTTGTTCTGCATTTGAGTCATGGCGGAATTCTTTTTGGAGTAATTCGGACAAAATCTAGAAGAAAAAATCATTTCGTGAATTTTTTTAGATTCTTTTAATTGTATTATCGACTCGTCGTTGAGTACTTTTGCAAACTAATCGTAACATCTAGATGTGAAAAATAATAATTACTTTTTATTTGTATTTATTAGTAAACCCTTGTAAGAGCCTCATAATATTAATACCTTCTAGAAGTCATCATCTGCTAATTATTTTAAAAACAGGTGAAGAATTTTTCAAAAAACTTACAAGTAGTTTAGTTTATGTAATAAAACTGAAAGAAAGTTACGTGTATTAACTATACTGTACCCACTCATTAGCATGAAGACTTATTTCATGATTAAGTAAAAAAAAATTATTACTAAGAGATCGACAAAGATATCAATTTTTATGAAGCCTAAAAATTCATTGAAATAAATTTACCCCAGTTGATGTTAATTACGACACTTTCTGTTACCTACCAAAAAAAGTAGGTAGCATTTAATTGTACCTATAATTGAAATGTACAATAATTACCTCGTAACTTAAATCATCTTCAGCATCATGCACATGATTATAAGCTTCGACTACATCTTCTTCGGCCATAAAAAGATCCAATTTTAAAACAGTTTTTTCCTCTTCATCCAAGTCAGAGAGATTATCAGGTGCATGTAAATCTTTAATAGCTTTTCGAATTTCGTCAGCGGTCTTCTTCAGGTGAGTTTTTTTTGAAGAAAGATTTCTCTTCAATTGTTCCATTTCTTTTTGCATTTCAGCAATTTTTGTTCGAGATTTTTTCAATTTTTGTCTAACTTGTATTAAATCTTCCGCTGCATCGTACATGTTACTACTTAAATCGCGTACCGAACGCAGCTAAAACAAACGTTACCTTTTGGTTAAATAATGGTCTAATATTTAATTAACGTTTAGAACCATCGATCGAATATCGTTTAGAGGTGAATTACCCTATAAATTATGTACTTATTTGACCCATATTTTCGAATTCAAAAATGATATGTAGGTACATATAAGTCAAGTCAAATGCACACGTATAGCAATATTTAATCGAAGAATTAAATTTATCACCAAATGGAATATGTTGCTGTATGAAAAAACACATGGGAACAATGAGAAAAAATCATTCCACATGTGTTAAACCATTCTCGAAATCAAGTGTAGACTTACATATGGTTTCGGTGTAAAATGTCTTGAATTTTTTCAAGGAGGGGCAATGCAAGTAATGCGAGCAAAATTCAATCAACTTAGCTAATCCTATAACACTTAAAAAAATTTATACTTACTAATCCACCAATTCCTTGGTGCCTCCTCATTCTCCAGGTAGTTTCACGAAGGCAAATACGACTCCTAATAGGTTTCTGATTTAAATTAACGAAAATAATGAATCAAAATTAAACCTCAAATGCGTTATAATTTAAAATAATTATTCCGTTACCTTAATCGAAGTTGCTCTATTCATATCGTACAACCCGTAAGGCAAACGAACATGTACCAACAAACGTTACACACCAACTGATCGTAAAGAAAGTGTGCTATATGGAGTTATATTTATGTAGTTATACCCTGATCTCAGTCTGTTTGCTATCGAAACGAATTTTTCTGATAACATTGAATTATGAGCCATTCCACGAATAAATAAAAATGTGTGAAGTTGTGCACCGCAATCTACGACAAAAGATAAGAGTATCAGAATGTTTCAATATGATCGACCCATTCGGTTTTTTTTTGCATTTGAACCTTTCAACGTTGATTTTTTGCTCGAATAGAAAAAAAGAGATTCTTCAAAGTAACCATAGTTTAAGTTTTTCTTTTCAGAACTTTGGAATTATTTTTCTATGATAAGAAATGCAAAGTGCAGGACTATGATCACGTATTGACCGCACAGGAAAGAGTAACGGTTCTCTCGTTACAAATTTCATAAAGAGTAGTGGATTTTTTTAACAAAAGCATTCCCTTTGTTTAGATTACTTAATCACATGTCATAGTCGACGATTAAATTAAATCAAAACGAGTAAATGTCATGGACAGGAACTGTTTCAAAAGCAATTAAGGAATATGTAAATGGGTTATTAATATGGATAAATTACAAAAACGAAAAGACCAACGGGATGAAGTTTCGCTTTTATTAAACGATATAGGAATATTAAGAATTATTTTGATGGGTATTAAATTAATATACGGGTTTGCACTTGTTCAAGGGCAATATTTGTTTACATGGAAATATTTAATGAGTATTTTCAAGTAAGTATACAACGGTTAATTGATTTTTGATTTTTTAACGAAATATTTTTTTATGTTTTTTTGAGTCTTCTATGTAATTTTCACGATGGAGTTTTCTGATTACGAGTTTTCACTTTCACGAATTTCCAAATTTGAATTCAGTTTTGTAGAATTTTTATGAATTTTTCGTTATATTTCTATAATTCAACACGACATACCTAGTTACCTATTCATTAGTCGAATCCGTCATAATTTTTTTCATGATTTACATCTTCATCTTACTCTTTGGAATTAGTTGATCATTTGAAAATTTTAGAAAATCACTATTTTAGTTCATTTTTATTCTATTTGCATATTTTTTCTAAAAAAACGATAATTTGAAAAATTCTCAATTCGATGATGCGTGCACATTTATTTGCTATTTACGAAGTCCAATGTCATCTATCACCCTTCATCAAGATGAACACGCTTACGTAACTGCAATGTGATGAAAATTCACCCTTTGCTATTCTCCATATTTGTTTTGTTCGCTAGAAATTTTACGATTCCCCTTTTCCATACCCTTCTTCACCAACCCCATACATCTGCTCAATATTAATTACATTTCAAAAAAAACATGGACGATATTTTTGAAACGTTTGAAATAATCTATTAGCATGTAACCGACATGATATATTTGAGAAACTTCAAATGAAACGAAAATAACAATAAGAAATAAACAATATATTCGAATATTTTTGCGGAACGAAAAAATTTATAAATTAAAAATGATAACCAAATTTGAAAAATAAAGATAAATATAAAACATAATAACCGCGTTCTATTACAAAATAAAATATGAAAAGTTACAAAATTGTTTATGTCCAAAAAGAAAAAAACCTTTATGAGAAAATTAAAAATATCTTAAAACAAGCATCAAGCTCTATACTATGCGATTTTGAAAAGCCACTTAATATAAAAAATAATTCTAAAATTTCCATCGACTGAAATTTTTATTAAAAGAAAATTACTCTGAGAAACAAATAGCGAAGAATAGTGACTTCAAATCAAACGAAAATTTGGACAATAACAATATTTGCAATATACCACTAAAAAAATCCTCTTAGGAAATATAAGTTCTGATGACGTCGGTAATTTCGCGTCTGCAAACTGGACAATTCTTATTTTCGGACGTTTGCTGCAGTTTAACCGCACATATGAAACATGTACACATATGACCACACTTATACAAAACTGCGTTCACAGTCCTCTCCATACAAATTGAACATTTATTACGTTGCTCGGTAAACGAGGTAGACTGTAAAATAAAATGATTAAAATCATCTCCGCATATCATCATTACTCGAACTTACCCCCGAGTTGATTCTATCAGATGCAACATCTGTAACTGAAATTGAATTCAAAGTAGTTGCGCTTTGGCAATCGTAAAATTCCTGATTTCTTATCTCGCCCCGTCTACCGGTTGAAAAAAGCTGCCGGAGATATCGAATGATATAAATAAACGATATATTCGACATTCATACCAATATAGATTCTTACTTCAAGACCTAATTCATCCTGTGCCTCTCTTAGTTGACGTCTTGCTTCTTCTATGTCGTTTTCGGCTAATTGAAGATCTAACCTTAAAACGTTACGTTCGTTTTCGTTTAAATTGTATAAAGATGGGGATTGTAGGTCTCCTACAGCTTTATCTAACTCGTTGGTGGCTTTCCATAACTGACTTTGACTTTTTGATACGTCTTCCTTGACTTTTTGTATTTCTTCTCTAATATCTTGTAATTTACGTCTAGCAACTGTTAAATCATCGGTAGCGTCGTAAACGTTATCTTTTAGATCGTTTATGGAACGTCGCTAAAATCGAAGATATCGTATGAGGATAATTTAACAAGATTAGAAATACAGTAATTTAAATCCGGTACCAATCCGTGTAAGTCTTGCCTTCTACGATTCCGCCAACGTATTTCTCTATGACATATACAATTTCGTCGCGGCTTCTGAAAATTTAACTATTATACATCACATATAATCGCATTATCATAAAACTTACATCATTCCTACGTCCATTGGCGACAATCGTAACGTTTACATCATTTCTGGTATCATTAGCTGCTCTGGTAACAGTAACACGGCCATTCAGTATAGTAAACTCCGTCACCGATTGAGATGACATCGTCTGTAAAGATGTAAAATTTATTCAACGAATACATACAACTAGGTATATGCAATTAATTTGAAACCACAATCGCGAAAAGGCTTGAAAATAAGTCAATAAATGTAATTTCATATTCGATATAAATGATCACAAAAAAAAATAATTTTGAAGAATAAACGTTGACGTACTTTATGATGACAACGAATTATAAAATGAGCACATAGCCGTATAGGCAGAATCTCGAATGCATTTCGGTTGAAACACAAATCTGTGTTATGATTCCGTAGTAGTGTTTCAATTTAGGTCATGAAAAAGTTTGGACACGGGATAAAAATGGAATCATTTGAAAACGATTTCTGTAGCTGAACATTGTAAATCAAGCCAATACGTGGTTTTATTAGGATTTCAAATGAAATATCAAGTGTTTTAGTGTGATCTGGTATTGAAAAGGTAAGTTGAACACGATACGTACATTACTGTTACTGTGCCAGTGGACATTTGGAATGCTTCCGCTGAACTGGAAATTCATATATGCCAACTCTACGTTAAATATTAATTGAAAAAATAAATATTTTTAACAAGAATGGACAATGAACATAAATTACGATTTTATATTGTGTTTCATTATCAAAAGTGAAAATGATAGATAAATGATGATATTCGAGTACGCATGCGTGTTATGAAAGTCAACTTTTCCGTTTAGTGCTGCTTCTACAGTTTTTCTTGGAAATTAATTTGTTGATCCAATTCTTTTCACATTTTTCTTTTTTATTTTATGAGAAAACTAAGAACAGTTGAATTGATGAAGTCATTGAAATTGAAATATCTCAATAAATTATGCAAAACAATTAACGATTGAATTTATTATACCTCTAAAGTTTATACTTCTTAAACTTACAGCGATAAAACTTAAGTTTTATACTAATAACTAAAAAATTAAAAAAAAAAAATCAACTCAAAAATCTACATCATTTAATATTTAAATACTTCATAAATGAGGTGATTTAAAGACACGTATGAATTTCAAAAATGAACCCAAAATTGATCCAGTAGTGAACCAGAGAAAAAAGAAAAAACTGAAATTTCAATATCAAATAATACCAGGTCAATTTAGCAATGAATAATATAACTTGACATTGAATTTGTACGACTGGTGGTTGAGAAAAATGAGGAGGATATACGAAAAGAAGATTTTTTAAGATTTGTACGTTTTTATGATATCCTTAATAACTGCCCTACACATCGGACATTGCCCCCGACTATTCCGTCTACGATGTAATTTAAAAGCACATTGGTAACATGTACACATATGACCACATTTATATAACACGGCGTTAATCGGTTTTTCCATACAAACAGAACACAAATCACCATTCTGAAACAAGTACATACCAGCGTTAGATAAATATAATTTCAGACATATTTTTCACGAAAAAAACTTAATATACCGGATTATTATTATTAGTTTCTTGAATTGCCGACAGTTCTGTGCTAGTAGTACTGCTGCTCGTTGGGTTGGAATTATTTTGTCTGGTTCCCCTTGAACGTAATTCAGCTGCCTAAAAATTTTAAAAATATGTCAAGTGTTTATCTCAAGTAATGATTTGACTAGGCGATATATACCTCTGGATCATCTTCATCTAAATCATCTTCAGCATAACGTATATTACGCCTGGCGTCATCTACTTCTCGTCTTAGAGCTTGTAAATCTCGCCTTGTTTCGTTTTTTTCGAAATCGCTCAAATGCATCATTTGATTATGCCAATTACCAGTGACACGATCGATTTCTTGGATTACGCTTTGGAGACCGTTTGTTGACATTAGGACTTCTGTTTTAGCGTCTTCTAATCCTTCACGAGCTTCTTGTAATTCAATTCTAGCATCTTCCAGATCGTCGTAAGATTTGTGGATTTTATTCCTAAGTCGTCTGATGGTTCGTCGCTGAAAGATTGAATAATTTTAAGAAAAAAATATATAAGAAAAATGAGAAAGTATACTTAATATTTACCATTTCACTGAGATTAGATCTTGAACGAAATCTACGATTAACATCGCGTAAATTTATCGGCTGCCTTTGATTCTGAAAATTAAAGAATGTATTTTAAAAATAAATAAACAACCTTTTACTGTATATATACTTAAAAACATAAAGATGGAATGAGATAAGTTTTCGATGAGTATAAAAAGAAAAAAAAAACACAACACAATTTCACTCGCGAATATAAACCACAAAATCACTGATGAGAAAGTCAAACGAGAAACGCGATAAAAGGAGATACTTGAAAAAAAATTGAAAAAAACGAACACTAAAAAGCCCCAAAGGAATGTTCATTTATAATAGTTCTCTTAAATAAAAATTCAAGTTGAAGATCTGATCAATGATCAGGTACACTGTTAACTTGCACTCGACAACTGCTTTGATCAGATCTGCGTGAATTTTGGAAGACAATTTCATTAAAAATAGCGTATTCCGCTGCCATGCTCAATTATCTTTGTAGTTATCCAAAAAAGCGGTAGAACGCCGTATTCGAAACACTTATATTTTTGATCTTGCAAATGTGTAACGTGTAATTTCGATGAATCTTGAATACAGGTTCCGCCAAGTAAAGAGATACTCTCATAAAATGATTTTTTTTTTTTAATATGAATCGTTGCAAATTTCAAGAATTACATGTAATTCAGCAATACCTGCAAAATTCAAATGGTCTTCATTTTTTTGCGATCATCTCCATCATTAAGACCGCGTTAAACTGGAATATTCTTCGTAAAAATCCTGCGCGTAAACCAAACGTAGAAATTCAATATAAATTCCAAAACCTACATACAAACCAATCGTTTCGAGCAGTTAACATATTTCCGATGTCCAAAGTTGCTCGAAGCACAGAATTAATCATTACGCTCAAAATTATCCTCAAATTATTCGCACAGGCAAATTCTGCGGTTTTATCGTATCTGATGATGAAAAATTTATACATAAAATTCGGCGACATGATGATAATTTTTTGATTTTTCCTTGAAGTATATTTTAGGTGTCATTTTCCACAATACAGATGCGAATTCCAACCCAGCATTGTGCGTGCGCTTAATTCCGTCTTGGTTCAAATGAGGTTAACTTTATAAATATGCTAATTTCCATACAACGTTCTAGAGTCTACTCACGCATTATGAAACATAGTTTTTGAAACCATAGAAACACGTAAAATTTTTACTAACGTTCATTCGATGATGGTTTATAGATGAAATGTTTCCAAGAGGTGGGAATGCTATATTTTGTGCCAAGGTTAACCCATCCATTACGTTGCGAAGTATCTAAAAAATAATGACAATTTCAACAAAAATATCTGAAAATACATGAAGAAACATTCGAAAATTACTTCTAATGACTTACATTCCTAGCTGGAGATTCATTCCAACTTCTGCCAGTGCCAATGGAAAAACGGAAATTTCTGTTATTGAATACTTCCATCTTGATGAAACTGAATAAAAGACACACTTTCCAAGTAGTACGGCACTTTTTCGGAAATAAAACAAAGTTTAGCCAAAATATGCGATTTTAAATTCAAAATGGAACAAGCATACGATGGAAAAATCCACTACGACGTATCTTTTCTAGCCTTTCTTTTGTTTAAACTACTACGTTTCAAGAATGGTGACTAGAATGATAAGATTTGTAGGCCAGGGACGGTTCACAGCTGATCGCAATGTTACCATTTATGGAAATTTATATCAGTGTTGCCTCGCTTTCTTTTCTGCTGATTCGTCGGGTAAATAATCAGCTTTACCTCTTTTCTCATTGGTCACAAGTCACAAACTAGCACGACTTTATTTTTGCCTATTTAAATACAGTATCATAAACGATTCTCAAACGCAATAATTATACAAACTGTAGCATAACTCAGTGATATAATTCTAAAAATCATAAATTCTTCAGCTTTAATTAGATTTTAACTGTGTAAATTAGCACTTTGGGTGTAAAAAATCATTCTGTATCTATAAACAAGACATGTTTTACTTAAAATATAAAGTTATAATTCTGTCTAGTCTACAAGCTCGAGACCATTGATGTTGCACAGTACATCACCCCTCAGCACCAAAATCTCATCAACATGTAAGGGATTGTAGTAATGGTAATACAACTAATTATTTTGAACCCTAATTGATGTTTATAAATCGTTATCGTTATTTGTTATTTTCTCGTTCGTTCGCAGTTCTTTATTCCTTTGCGTTCTTCCATCACTGTCGTAACCAGGATAATACATATAGAAAACTGCGGAGTGAGTGAGGTGAGGGAAGATGCGTTTATGTGTGTGATCATGATTATGTTAATATATTTTGCTACATATCACGATTTGCAGTGAATTGCGCAAAGCAAAACTGCCGTTAACACAGGGCCGGCGAAGTAAATTTTTCCCGTGTGTCGCAAATGAAAATAGACCATTATATATTATACAAAACCCAAAATTCTCCGGCTACACCCTCTCCTCAGTCCCCCCTTCCTACACACACTCCTTGGCTATATTGAAACCGCTGCTTCCGTACTCCGTAGTATGAACAATTGACAGAATTAGAAAAAAAAATGTACTGAGTGCAGTGTTGTAAAAATTGATCGCTCAATTATCGTTATCACAAACTAAAATTTTTTACTGGAGCAAGATGAAAAAGTGGTGGAAATGTGGAGAAAGGTTTAAAAAATTGAATTTTTGAATTTATTGTAATATTTTCCCGTATGTCGCAATGCGACATACGAATTTTTCCGTATGTCGCATTTGCAACATACGCGTCACAGAAAACGCCGGCCCTGCGTTAACACATCTTTCCCCTATGAACTTCCCCGACGAAAATATTCCGCTATATATCCATTTCATATAAAAGCAATGCCCGAGACATATGTAGTTCCAAACAGTGCTTCTGTAATTCTGATGTGCTTCCCATTTACTTTTTCTTTTTCAATACGTATTTTCTCATTTTAATTTTTGACATAAATGTCTATAATGTCTATAATTAGGAATGAAACTTTTCGGATTTATCATAAAATCCAGCAGCAAACTTTTTCTTGAAAGGAATTTTGGTATTATAATCAATACCTCATTTTCTTCTGTTTCAATCAAATTTGTGAATACCAGCTTTACGTAATTCTCTGCGTTTCTAAAATAACAAAACTGTTTACAATTTTTTTATTTTGTGTTGTAGGTAATATGATAAACGCAAAATACGAACTTGTAAAGTCGCTAAACGTTTAGCTATTTCGAGTTGTTTCTCGCGAGCCTTTCTTTTGGCTTTTTTGCCTTGAGTGTTTGCCAAACGAGCTTTGGCTTCTGAAAACATTTCAAATTCTGCGAACAAAAAAGGTGATTTAATGTGAGAAACAATAAAAATATATTAAAATTCAGACAAAATTATACCATCTTCATCCATATCTCTTGGATCAGGATGGGCTGGTATTGTTCTGGACTTTGGATCACTTAACCTTAGCTTCAATTTTCTTAAATCATTGCCCATTTCATTTTCTTTATTCCGAGCCAAATCTCTGAAAAATGCATCTTGTAAGTAGGTGTACCCAATTTAAAAAACGAGTCATTGCCAACATGGCTCACAGTAGTAATTCGTAATGTTCCAAACATTGAGTAGCTTTTCTCCCAATAATTCGAGAAATGGCATGCCACTGGCACGGCATGAGTTTAGCCATGTGAAGTAATTTTTCATCTTCTTCGCGGCTCCATTCGGTTTTCTTGACACTGGGATCGAGTCATTTGTCCCAACGAGTTGCACATTCTCTAGCTGATTTCCTAGGCAAAAGCGAAGCAATATGGGACCATTGGTATGTACCATATTTCATCACAGCGGCTTTGAGGATTTCATCCTACAAGAAATTTGTTATTTTTAGTAAACAGAAGTAAAGTGGTTGAAATGCGTAGTTTGGGAAAGTACACAAAATAGTCCTACCTCTGTGTCCTGCCAAACACCACCTTTGACAACTATACGAACCATGGTTAAAAATTAGAAAACAAATATTGAAAATGAAGAATTGTGAATGAACGCATGAACCAGTAAACATGGCGACAATGGTGAGCATTATAGCGGGATTTCATTGTTACCTTTTCTGGCTTGATATATTCCATTTGATTTTTTCAAGTAGCGCTATCTCTCAGTGAACCTCAACTTCCCTAGATTTACTGTAGAGTTGGCCAAAAATGTTTTTTTGTTTGAAACTTCTTTTTTGTTTTCAACATTGGTTTAAACTTGCGAATTTCCACGCATAAACATAAAAAATGGAAATAAGACATGTTCTTTTCATTGTTTATTTTGGATTCAGTTTCTGTTTTGCTAGATAATACTTTGACTTGACTTGATTTCATTTTTTTAATCATGTAATCATGTAAATTAAATTAAAATAATAAGATCAAATTGAAAAATGCAAATATTTTTTTTAATGTTTTCTTACCTGTGGATTACCTGTGGATTAACGTCATTCAATTTTTTTTGAAAAACAGTTCAAACAAAGAGAGATGATTTATTAAAAATTCATCATTTAAGTTCAACCAACAGTTTTATTAAATGTACAAAAAAAAGAAGTAATTTTAATCCTTCGATATTATTAAATTTCGTTAAATAAGAGTTCAAGTATAACTTACATCATTTGACTGTTATTGACTAGAAAACAAACTTAATATTTATACCTATGATTACTAATATGGAAATTCTTATTTACCTACATGTAAACAGTTACCTAATATTTAAATAAAATAAATTCAAAAACTTAAATTCATAGATCCACGAGTTGATAAAGAAGACGTGGAATAGTTTTGATTATTATTTCTTATACAATTAAGATTCGAACTATAAGAGCTATTCCTAGATACACCAAGTTGTTCTCTACAAGTCCACGTAGAAGGTCTATTTACACTATTGTTGCTGTTGATATGATTTCTATATTGATTAATATTTTTGGGTTGATCGCCGAACGTCAAAGAATTCAGTCTGTTTTCTAAACTGTTGGTTACATCAGCACTTCTGAAAAAAAAAGAGAAATTATAGAAAATGAAACTTTTATGTTGCTATGTACACCTTTAACTGTACCCTTACCTCCTATGACGATCTGAATCAAATCCCGATTCTTGATCTAAACTCATATTGTTCAGTTTAGGGTTGACTAATTCAATGGCTGTTGAATTTCCATAAACATCAATCATAGCCCATAGTTTTGTACTTGTATCTACGCCATCGAAAAGTACTTCTTTTGAGGTTTCATTAATGCCATAATAAACGACACCACTTTCCGCGACATAAAAGTATAAAATTGAGTTTTTCCTTATGCATTCTTCGTTTACTTGTTTAGCCCAAAATCGTTTTCGATCATTGAGACCTATGAAAAATACAATGTAAGTTAGCATCAATAACATAATCAACCTCACGTTGTGAATAGGTTACCAAAATTTGCCAAAATACAAACCTGGACAAGCATATTTTGGTAAATTTTTCAAAGTAGCTGGATTAACATTAGTGAATCCGAATCTAATAGCGCCTTTCCAATTATCAGATACGTCGACTAGTTTGATACAAATCTATAACATAATATCAATTAATACCTATTCAAAGACGTAATATTTCGGAGATCGTTGATATCACTTACTTTTTCTTCAATAACGACTGGTCTGTTAGTGAAGGTAATTCCATTACAAAAGCTATTCTCGCGAATCGCCAACATTCTATTATTATCTAACTTGATATTTTTGCCTTTGGTGAAATGAAACTTCAACGCTGGTAACGTACTTTGATAAAGCTCATTCGATCGAGATTTTGATTTCATCACTGAAACAGGAAATCGAATCGATTATAAAAATTAAACCGTCGTATTTATTCATTTTTATCAATTTATTTATTCGTAATATTTCTACGGCACGTTTCCAAGACCGGAATTGAATCCGGTTAAAATGAAAAACGCCGGAAGTAGGCGGTAAGAATATAGAGGGGAATAAAATGCAAATCGTTTTTGTAATCTGAATCCGACAATGTTTCCGACCGGAAGATCTGTGCTTCGAAGGGTTAATATCGCATATGTTAGGAAATGGATTTCCTTTAAGTGAAGCGTCTTGGAGTATGATCTGTTTTTTTATGGACTTAATGCAGACATCCGCACTGAGATAAAAATTTTTATATTTAATATTTTTTTAATTTCACGAGAGAAAACTAATCCAACAGAAAATCTGAAAGTCAATTCTAATGATATTTTTTTTCATTTAAGAAGCGGCAAAAGATTAGGCTAATTTTTTAATAATTTTTTTCAGCTTATGAAATTTTTAGGTCAATGTTCATGGGCCTAATCAGAATATCGACACATATGATACCTAAACTTATATAGACAGTTAGGCACCTATTCAGGTAAGCAGTAAGTAGTAATTAGGCCTACACGCATTTATTTTTCGAAATTTAAATATGCCTGAATAAATATAGCCTAATTTTTACGAACTCCTGTTAGCCTACATTTCCATAAATTCTTCATTTTAATAATTAAAAACAGGCCTAGGAACACCCGAATTAAGCACAAAATCACATCTAAAAAATAAACTCACCAACTCCAATTCTTTTCTTCAATTTCTTCAATCCTTTCATTTTGGAAACAATCGGACTCAACACAGAGCCCATCATCGGACTTCTGCATTTACCATAAAGACTAGCATAATGCTGACTAAGTGATCTCTCATCACCATAAAAATCACAATTACTGGTAATACCCATTTTATAAAAAAATCAACGCACTTTAACAAACTAAAAAACAACTTCGACGACTATCGAGGCACTGAACCCGAGCAACCGAGAACGACGACTGGTCTCGACGATATATCGGAATGATTCTGATACAGAGCTCGGCTTCATCTAACACCTTAGACAGCTGGCGCGTGCCTTCGATGGTTAAACTACCCCACTTCGAGGTTTAGGGATTCCGGCATATGATGGAACATCTGGTATAAGTACGAACAGTACATCCCCCTGTGATTGAGGGTAGTTGAAATGTGTTTTTTTTTTTCAGGATAGCTATACACACGAGTACAGAGATGTACACCTTTTGATTTTGGAAGTACAAAGGATGCAATGCAAATGCAGTTGCAAGGGGAGTTGTATTGCTAAAAGGGATTAGCCAGTGGTCACGTGATCACTTCCTAGTTTCACGATGGTGTAGCGATTGATTCATATTTGAAAGAAATTTAAACATTAAATGATACCGAGGTGATAAATAAAATATTAAAATTAAAATTTGAGTTTTATATGATTGTTCGCATAGGTGAGTAAATCACATTGATAAGAAATTCATTTCTTATCAATTGTTCTTTCATTTTGGGTAAACATGCTTCTGAGTTTTTCATTCGGAAAATTATGAATAATGTTAAATGATGCACTCATTTATCAAAACTTGAACTTGGTTGCACAATTGACAAGTTAGATACTACTAAATACAGACTATTTTATGTACCTTATCGAATATTCATTAGTTTTGAGTTCCTAAATTAAACTTCTTTTTATCAGTTTCGTGAATACCTATTATCTTTAATAAAGTGATTCATTATTGGAAAGTATCTAAATATCGCAAATATCAAACTTATTTGTTGAATACTAGAGTGAGTTGAACATTGAAAAACAAATCAAATAGGTAACTTTACTGTCACTTCAGTGCATCATGATGACCACTAACAATGACATAACTACGATAATCCATGAATTTCTGTATTTTTATTATCATCGTCCAACTCTGATGAGTTCATTGACTTGTATCAATGCAAAATTGCATTCTATCAATGATCGACTACAACTGATAACAGAAGACTTCTCGTTTAGTATACTTTTTACTTCAACTACACCTAAAATTCCTCCACTATCTGAAATTTCACCACACCAGGAACTCGAACTCTTGCAATCTGTTGATTCAACTTGCATTACAGCTCCAGCGCAATGAAAGCTTTACGATCGCACCAGCTGGAAGTCGCGTGCCCTCATCTCCAAACAGCTGTTTGCCACCGATCACATCTGCCTTGCACCTTTGACTGGTTTTTTATGTCTGCGTCGAAGCTACGTAATTTTACATGCAGTTTTATGCTAGCTGAACAATTCTGCCATGACAAAAGGAATTATTCGCGAAAAAAAGGAAAGAAGATAGTTGGAAATGATATAGAATGAAGGAGGGCCTGTGTGTGATCGTAAATGTATTTTTTGGAACTCGACGTGAGCTGACATTATGAAAAGAAAAGAGGAATACCTCCAGCGGCGATTGTAAGACGCCGTTAAGTCAGATATTCTTCTTCATTGAATTTATTTTATCAAATCGACGAATCTCATTATCACTATCAGTTGTGTTTCACGTGCAAATTTTCAGCTTCAGAATTCTCATGAAACTACAAATTGATTAATGAAGTTTTACCACAATTCTCTGAAAATTGAAACCTGATTGTTCTATGCGAAATGTTTTATTTATTTTTTCAAAAGGTTAAAAATCGGTACAGAGAGAAATTAAATCACTAATTCTTGCAATGCGTTCTTCAAGAAAAGCATTTTACAACTTTTCACCAGTTTCAAATCAGTAAATCGTAAAATGATCGAGATCGTTAATGAAGTAATCAAATTCATTGTTTTCAGTACTCCACTTGGCAACGCCGCATTATCTAATCATTTCATCAGATCGTTTTAAAATTCGCGAAATCGTCACCGCGACCGTCTAAATTTACAAATAACTAATTTGCATCACTATCGATGACAGGTGATCCGTCACATAAATTTACATATCATCGCTTTAGCGTATCAATTAATCAACCTCGATGTACGAAAAAACCACGCAGATATAAAAAATTTATTATTACGCAATTGGCCAATTACATGTCGTACATTACAGACACGAAAACTACATCTATAATCGTCATCTGGGCGAATTTCATCAGACAACATACAACTGACTATTATTGACTAGAAAACATAAAAAAATACAAAAACCGTACACTATACAATAAACATAACCTTTATACAAAACCTTGCAATGTTCAAAATTTACCAAAAAAAAAAGCTCATTACATATGAAAAATTGACACAAAGCCTTCGCTTCAGGCACGTCCGAACAACACGAAAAACAAATCCCAATAGTACAAAAATTAACAAAAACTGAGCAATTATAACAAAAATATTGTTCTAATGTAAAACCCAAACGATTAACAATCATCACGATTTATACGTCCTGATAACATCTTTAATGACCGCTCTGCAAATAGGACAATGCCCGTCTCCTTTACCCCGCCATAATTCCAGGGCGCAACTGAAGCACATACACATGTGACCGCAACTATATAACACCGCGTCCACCGGCTTCTCGTAGCAAACGGTACATTCGCTCATTCTTGGGTTACTCGTATACCCTCGAGATTTCGTTTTCGCCCATTCGTGCAGGCAATGCTCTCGATTACGTCCATTATCCGACACAGAAGTATCGACGAATTCGCGCTGAATAAAAATTCGATATATTTTCGTAATTTAAATACTCTCGTAAAATTACGAAATATTTACCTGTTTCACTACCGGTCTCATGTTCGCGTAATCGGCCACCTGAGGTGTGGTCAATCTATGATGCGAACTCTGAGCGGAAATAATTAAATCGCTGGAACCGACATTAATACCGATTTCGTTTTGTACGCCGGCGTGATTTTGAAATATAATATTCATCGGTTCCATGCTACATCCGATATCTGGTTTATCGCAGCATTTCACCACCAGCATTACGGGCACATTACGAATGGCTTGATCCGGTACCAAAGACGTCGACGGATGTGCCATTGTCTGCGCTATTTTATCATTACCGCTCGTCCAGTTCGACGTAGACGAGCTACGATTTACCGATGACGACGATATCGGACCTGATGAAAAAAAATCACCCATTAGCACATCACTCCTCTCCTGCGACAGATCCACCTTCACCATACTTACGATTATTATCGACCAAAACTCCGGTAAATGCTCGAATCTTTGTAGTCGATCCGACCACATCGAGAAGCCACCAAAATGGAATCGTGTTATCAATACAAAACAACTTCACCTGCCTATCTTTATTTTTTTTCATAGTTATATCGCCTGCAAAAAAAAAGCAATGAATAAATTTCCCCTCTTTTCTTCAGCATCATCCGTCATCCCATAAACGTACCATTTTTCGAAACTGAAAATATAAGCTCGTCTCCTTTCTGCAAAGCTCCTAATTCTTTGCAAGTCACACTGTGACCTCCGATCGTATCGATCAAATGATCCGAATCCTCTGGTAATCGCTGCGGCGCGATTCTACCAGGATCGACGCTCGTCGCGCCTACGGTTAGAGAACCCGAAAAGCTGGGGTTTGTTTCGAGGATCTGGAATGAAATTCGTGTTTTCATTAATTTCGTCATCTTCGCGAAACACGTTTTAGCAAAACAATACTCACTTGAACCAGTAAAAATTCGTCTTTTTTGATTGTCGTCGAAGAAAATACGTAACCTAGGTTGGCGTAGTTCTCCAGACGCGAAGCTATACAGCGATCGTTACTTAATCGAATACCAGCGCCGTGAGTGCTGCGGAGGAGAGAGGAGAAAATTCGGTATTAATTTTCATCTTCGTTCATTTTTTTTTCATTAACACAGGGTGTCTCAGAAATCAACGTTCGATACATTCGTAATGAAAATTATTTTATACTTTGTAAAATTTCTAATAAGATTTTACTACATGCGAGTTTTAAAATGATCAGTTTGATAGGTTGAGCGGAGGTGGAGGAAGAAGAGGATGATTAAAAAAATTCAACAATCAGGGTAAAATGATAAATTTAGAGAAAAAGTAGTAAGAAATAAGATGAAATATTGCAAAAAAAATATATAAAAGTAAGAGAAAATTGTAAAATGTGTAGGAGAATCGTAGGGGGAAAGGGAGAGGGGAAAGACATACAATTCCTACATGTGATTCAAATCGTTCAAAGAAATGAATTCCACAACTTCAATTGAAAACTAAATTGACTTGTTTTCTGAGATTCTGGGTACAATAATTGATATGACTTCATGATCGATTCTCATTCAGTCCTCTCCCTCACACCCCCTCCCCCCCACATTTCATGGCTTTGACCGAAAATATCGTGAAAATCGAGTGATATATCGATTGATATGTATCTCTGGGTGTAATTTGCAAAAATACGGTTTACATTTCGATACGATTTCATCAGCTTCCCCCTTACCCTCTACTTCCTCAATATATGTATTTCCTCAGAAGAATCGAACGAAGACTTCATACGCATCCTGCGCTACTTAACGAAACCGTACTTACTCGTGGAACTGCAACGGATCGAGCTTCAAGCTCTGGTGAATCTTGACGTGATCGCGATTCGTAGGACGAGCGCAGTTCCTCGAGATGCGAACGTCGTCTCGGCAATTAGACGACGTCGACGGCCTATACGCGGCGTTCTCTTGCCTATATTGGTTAACAATATCTGGTTTATCGCTAACGCTCAACGCTTCTATACCAGTTTCCAAACCTTGGTAACTAATCGTGTCGGTATTCCTGGAGGGTAAAGGGATCGAAATTAAAATCACGAAGTAAACAAAAGGCGTTTCGGGATTAAAAGTATTCCCGTTTGATTACCTTTTAAGATGGCATAAATCAAATCCGGCTTCTTGATCGAGCGTCATGTTGTTTAATTTATGATTAACCAACTCGATAATTTTCGAGTTACCGTAGACGTCGATCAGAGCCCATAACTTCGTACTGGTGTCGACTCCGGTGAAGAACACCTCTTTGGAGCGTTCGTTAATACCATAATGAACGACGCCGCTTTTCGTCACGTAGAAATACAAGACGGCGTCTTTCTCGGCGTATTTCTCGTTAACAGCCTTCGCCCAGAAACCTTCTCTGTCGGTGAGATCTGTAAGAAGAATATTTTCACCCACATTCGTCTATATCCGCTTCGAAGGCGGTTCGTATACCAACCTGGACAAGCGTATTTTGGTAAATCCTTCAACGAAGCTGGATCAACGTTGGTAAAACCGAATCTAATTACGCCGCTCCAATCGTCGCATTTTTCGACTAGTTTGATGTAAACCTGAAAAAAAAGCAAATATTAACGATCCAACCTACGAACGGTGCAAATTAGAGCGAAAATTTGCATCGACCAAGTGGCACTTGTTAGTTCGCGATATGGTCATCGATGTGGGCGATTCCCCATTACGATTTCGTAGGCAGCGTCGACCACGGACGTCGGCCATCGCCCTACGCAAGCCTCTCTCTGCACCTCAAATCGGACACGGTCTCCGATATACGCGTTTTCCACGCAGTGTACGTGCGATAATGAGGAGGAAAAAAAATGAAAGCGAATTTACATCTACGTGTCGACGTTATCGCGTAATACAAGATACGTGAGCTGTATTCATCGGTCTCGTTTCAGGTGCCTACTCCCCTCGAACCTACATTCTTCACGTTATTATTTTATCGTAATCGCGGTAGCCGGAAATTAACGTTCGACGCTTTCGCCCAGTTTTTTTTTTTCGTTAATAACTCATTCGACGTCGTCGTATTTATCGTTCCGTTATGTACATATGCGATTACGCGCCCATATCGTTGTTCCGGCCATTTTACTTCGTATATTTGGCAGCTCAGCGTTTTATACGCAATACGAGCGAGCAAATTGATGATAATTCGTCGTCAGTGATATCCCTCAACGATGGTCGATGTGGCAATAGAATTCCGTTGGGAAATATGGCCGAATTTGTGTCGAAAATGGGAACTCGTGGAAGAGATAAGGAGAGGAAGGAGAGGGAAGAATGTATATGTGTTCGTAATTTAAACGAATTCACGCACAAAAGAATGTAGAAATCTGGTAAAACTGTGGATTTCACAAATTCAATTTAAATCAAATTAATTTATTCTGAAAATTATTCGAATTGGTAACACTGCTTATACGAATTTCTTCAAAAACGGTTTCCACCATTATTCGCTCTTTTTTATCAAATTTTCATAAAGATGAACGGAAAAGTCCTACTCTCTAAAATGGAATACTATCCAGAGTCCATTTAAGTAACAAACGAATCTTCGTTCGCGAACGATATAATAACGCTTGAAGAAAACTGACCAAAGAAATGAAACAAGTTTTTCACAAAAACGACTAATTTCAATTTTAATTTAAAGCAAGTATACAAATATCAAGGAATCATTTTTTTAAATGAATCATTCGCGAACGACTTCATCTTTGTTAATAAATAAATGATCAAGAGAGTAACGTTAAAAAGTAAAACACTCAAAAATGTAGAATCGAGTAAAAGCAACTTTGAATTGTACCACGAATCGTTTTCCAGTATAGAATCGTTCGCGACCGAATAAATTGTACGTGAACAAAATTTTCTTTATCAATAAAACGTCACTTGAGACTTCAAAAAACTGAACGATTCTGGTTTGAAAATCGAGAATTTGGTGATTTTGGTTTTTTGATCAATTATTCTTGATAAAAGAGTCGTTCGCGAACGACTTTGCGCTTTTTGGAACATAAAATTGTGTAATCGATTACGAAAATCAAACTAAATTGAAATAATTATCACAAAGAAAAGATGAAAACTACATCGAATCGTAATTTTCATCATTTTTTGACATCGAATCACTCGCGAACGACTGATTCGTAGATAAGAAATTACCAACACAAATATAAAACTTTGTATAAGAATTTGAAAATTCTCGTTTCAAGCAAAGAAAACAGGTATTTCGTTATTTCGGCCAATTTTCTTAGGAGAATCGTTCGCGAACGACTGAATCACTTCGATAATATAATCGTTTCAAAACGCGTCCAACTTATCTAAATTGCTCAAATTAATAAAGTTTAAATTAAATCATCAACACTTCAATTTTTCATCATAATTTTAAGTAACTCGTTCACGAACGAACGAGTCGATCCGCTTATTATCTTAAAAATTTAGCAAGAGTGGGGTGAAAGTAGGGCTTTTTATTATTGATCATTACCTAAAATCATTTCCCAGTTCAATTTTGAGCAAATCGTTCACGACCGACGAAAGTAATTTCTCAAATACGCCATAATTTATTATTATTTGCGACTGTTTGAAAATAAACTCATGTGATGGAATCGTTCGCGACAAAATTTCATCAAAAAAAGATTATCTCGTTTGCGAACAATTCACTCAAAAGAAAACAACTTAAATAAAAAAAATCACTCATTAAAAATGACTATCAAATTTCAAATACATCAATACAGTGTTGCCAATTTTCGCCACCCAAAAAGTGCAATTTTTCATTCATCGTTCGCGAACGATCCGCTCGAAAAAGTCCCAAAAATGAGAAAAATACGAAAAATTTTTTTTAATCATTGTTAAACCACTTTATCCAAAAATTAAATCAATACGATCCCACACACATCATATATCTTCGAAAACCCTCACATGACGACGAATTCTCAAAACTTCAACCCTTTCCGAGTAAAACCTCACATCTCGTACGAAGCTACGAACCACTTCAACGCACAATACAACTTCTCGTATCACTTTCATTAATCATAACTCCAAAGAGAGAAAAACACTTTCACCGCAAACCCTCCGATTCGACTAACCCATCCCTTCGAGACCTCCATTTACCATCCTTTTGACAAATCCGCCGGAAGGACGAATTAAGACTCGAGCATGTCCCAACACTTACATTGTATGTGGTTTTCGAAAAACGTGACCAAAACGTATTCTCGACCACGTACGAAAATTCTTCGAAAAGTCTAACAAAACTCTCAGAAATGTACCGAATACTTTCGATCCGTCGAAAAAAAAACCGATTACATTGTTACGTTTTTTACATACAAAAAAGAGGATCATTAATTTTATAAAAATTTACGTCGAGGATTATACAAAACTGCGAGGAATTCTTTTTTTTTCCGAATCACACACATAACAATGGAATTTTCACGCTCGACCGGAAATAAAGAATACAGATCCGCGTGGGTACAACTCCACAATAACCTCTCGCAATCTCCACAACGGACTTTTTTTTTAGGCGAATTCCATAATCGAATTTTCCACTTACTTTTTCTTCGATGGCGACTGGTCTACTCGTGAAGGTGAGTCCATTACAAAAACTATTTTCTCGGACTGCCACAGTTTCGTCTTTCTCTAATCTGATGTTTTTACCTTTGGTTGAATGGAATTTCAAAGGTAACGGATGACATATACCGTTAGATTTCGACTTCAGCTTCGAAACTGCAACGAATAAAAAAATTTCGTGAATTTGCTGCGGCGAAAAAAATTTCACATATCATATTACACCATTACGTACATCCGGTTCACGAAAGCGAAATAAATACCGCACACGCCGGAAACACGAAAAAAAAAAATGGCGTCGTGAATTACTATAAATGGAAACCGGACACTAGGATATTACACCCTTATGAATTAGGCCACGTTGAACCCTACACAACCCTTCCAGTACCAGGTACCGAAGATTAGGACTACCTCGTTCAAAAGTAGGTTACATGTGCGTTATTTCGTGGAAATGACGAAAAGCCAACATATCGACCAAATAAACTCTTGCAAAATACGTCGATCGTGGGAACCACGAACCTGCATACCAAACGCCTACACCTTTCACAAAGATGAAAGTATATGGCAATTATACACGCTGCAACATCTCAACTCCCAAAAGGAAACATACAATAATTGATATAATTACTTCGATAATTACACCGTGTAGAGGGGGATGACATCTTTACACCGGGCATCCTATTTCAAGGTCAGCCCGACAAAAGGTCACGACCTCTTGGAAAATTTTCTTCCCTATTTTCGGCTCCGTACGGAAACATTTCAGCTCCATGTAATTACAACTCTTCCACATTTAATTCCTCGTTTCCGTTGATGTTAATAGGCTTCTTCCCTGTACAGACGAACATAATCGGATCTAATTTTCTCAAATTAAAATTCCAATTCGTCTGTATACCGTGTACACTGTACACGTTGTGAATGAACATACGGTCGTTATTACGGTGTAAAAAATTCACATTTTTTTCTTCTTCTCCGTTCATACACGATGAACTAAATCCGCCCGCGTATTATACGCATTCCCATATACGTAGACGTACTCTCGAAGCGGAGGATTCCCTCGTATCAAGAAAGTTTAAGAGTTATATAAGCTCGATATTAAGCAACGACCGGTGTCTTCGCAGCGTACGCTCATTTTCTCGTCTTCGTTTACGCTCCTCTCATTCGCGTGTATTTCCACACATCGACGTGCCGATGGAATCTTCGTAATGAGGCGACGGACACGAATACGTTCGCGATGAGATTCCAGTAATTTTTCCCCCTTTTCACTAACTCATCGCGGGTCGCGGTTTGTGTACGTTTTATGTAAGAGATGCGAGATTTTGACCCCTTTATCGTGCTCCAGTCTCGTAAACCATATCTTACAGTCTTCATGTCGACAGCTAGCAAGGTAAAGGAACCGATGACGAGTATAGATACCTATTTTACATTTGCCAAAAATTTTTAAGAATTTGAGAAAGATAAGAGGGGGGGGGAAGTGGATATATTGAAAAATCCTACACTTGAAACGAATTTATACAAGTTACGTCAATTATTCATCTAAATACATAAAATCGTAATAAACAGTTGTTTGAAATTTAAAATGATATATTTTTGTAGTATTACATTACAGGAAAGAGGGGAGAGGACGGGGTAGATTTTTTAAAAATGTCGCCTCAATAAAACAACGCAACAAATGTATATTTATTTACGTTTTTAAATTGAATATTTTTTATTTTATTTTTTCATTATTTTCAAATAAGTAATTTCTACTTTTCGTTTACATATTTTCAAAACTTTTTATTTTTTTTATTTTTTTTTTCATTTTTATGCACATATTTTTATTACGATTTATCTCTTAATTTTTGAACAATTTCTTACTTACTTACTTTTTCACTTTTCCATAATTCTCAATTAGAATTTATTACCTGTTTTTTGTTTCTAAAAATTTTTTATTTATGATTTTTTAGTCACGACAACAGCAACAACAGGACAACAAAATTACAAGCTACAATAATTTTTTAAACATATATTTTTTTTGATTTATTTGATTGTTTATTTACGTATTTTTTATAATTTTCATAAATACGAGTATTTTATTGTTTATCGTTTTTTTCCCGTAATTTTTAAATAAATAG
Source organism: Maconellicoccus hirsutus (assembly GCA_003261595.1). Classification (NCBI taxonomy): domain Eukaryota; kingdom Metazoa; phylum Arthropoda; class Insecta; order Hemiptera; family Pseudococcidae; genus Maconellicoccus; species Maconellicoccus hirsutus. Next base: position 42,149 of record QBDW01002256.1, read on the forward strand.
TATGTATATCATTATGTAATTTGAGATTCTGGATCCATTTTTGTTAGAATTTATTTAATTAAAAAATTTTATTTATTCATTTTCATCAATTTAAATCACGAGATGTCAAATTTTTTTGATAGATAAAAATAATATGTAATTTTTTAACTCATTTTTTTGTTAAATTTTTTCCCATCTTGAAGATATTTGACAGCATTTCTTATAGATAACAAATTTTTATTCATTTTTTTCTAAATTTTGTTCTAATTCGGATTTTTTTGACAATTTTTTTCAGCATTTTCATATAATTTATATCACGTTTATAAATTTTAAAATATTTTCCAATTTGTGCTTAATAATTCTTGAGTTTTTTTTTAATTTTTCTACATTTTTTTTCAATTTATTTTATTACAGTACATAGGCTATTTTTTAATTGACAAATTTATTTTCAACTTTTTACATAAATTTTTTGATTTTACTTCAAGTTTTTTTTTCAGTTTTTGAGATTTATTAACCTCATTAGTTATTTGTGGTTTTATATAAAATTACAATTTTTTTAAAGATTTCATAAGGATTTTCTTATCTTTTTTTTAAAAAAATTTTAGGGGTTCTCAACTCGCGGAATAATCCTACAAATGTTTTTTTTTGCTCGAATAAGCCTCGTTCGTCTTCTCAACTTTTGTTCGCACTATCGATATTTTTATTCAATTTTCTTCCCCTCCCTTCCCTGCACAATAATCCACTTATTCAGCAAAAAAACGTTACTTGAATCAACCAATCGAAATAGTTAATAAAATGGAAAACGCTATCTAATCTCGTGAGATAAAATCTACCCATAATTTGAACGTACGCGGATTCAACGGTCATTCGCGAGTAATCAGTCGATTAGAAGAAATTAACGTCTTGAAATTCACCAAAGCTAAACGTGGTCGTCGAATCTCCTACAATGTCCAAACATCACACACCCGATGAACTGCATTCCGAAGATGAAGAGTTCTACGACGCCGATGACACTCTGTTCGGGTAATTTTTGTATTTTTTTTACTTAGCTTCGCGTAGGTTAGATCTCTGTAACGCAACATCCTAATCGCTACACTCCCCTTGTTTCGAATGGGTCGACATCTCCGAGGGGTAAACCCTCTAAACAGACTCCTCTTAAGCCGTTTTATTACACTTCTTGCGGAATCTGTTTCGTGTATCGAAACGATAAGGTACCGCGTACCGTAAACGTTATCTGAAATCCTTTCGGATCCGCTTCGATATGGCACTCGACGGTACAACGACCCAATGCGATATTTTCCCACACTTGGAAAAATTGATAAATTTCTCGTTCGTAAACGCCACGTAATCGATCGTGCACCAAGGCAAACATCGTTTTCAACATGCATTTCCCACATCGACGTACTCATTACGGCGGTCACGTTAACCCAAACCAGTTCCAACGTTGTTGATTTCAGCACCGCGAAAGTTCACGTTTTCAGCGCCCACGACGCAGCCGGCGGAGAAAGTGCGCGCCAAAACGAGCCCAGAATAAAGACACATGATGCGAAACAATTTCAGAGGGGGTCTTTAATTCGGCGATGCGGCAAATACGCGTAAGCAACAGCTGAACATGTTACCAAGTACGTCGTACCAATGGGAATACCATCTGCCGAGTACAACTTGCCCCCCAAATTCAACAGATAACCCTCCTTAGATATTAATAAACTGTACGTCCTATACACGCATACATTCCCAAGCAAATGCCGCACTATTCCAAGGGTGATAATCAAGAACAATGGTAATTCCGTTACAAAGTCATTCCAGTCCCTCTTCGACAACGCCAAAAACCACGAGGGTTTAAATCCGGGGTCGATGGAATTCACCAATCGATATCGCCATCGATGAGTTTCCAGCGCGAAAAAAAAACACTATGTGGACGTACGCGATTTATGAAATTCCCACGTTTAATCAACCGCGACCAGACGAGTTGGCGGAGTGACTTCGGATGCTCTCTGTTTAGTATTTCATGCCAGAGTCCAATCGTATTTTGATCTCTATCCAATTTATCGACAAAGCCGGGTTTATTGTTTTATTTACGAACCTCTTCATTATGTCTCAGATTTTTATTGCGTTTCGGTATAATAAGACGATACTGGATGAAGTTCGTATTACGCTCTAGGGAGGTAAAGAGGAATTTTCCATGCGAGTTCATTCAGAATACATCTCGAGTTTAATCGTGCCTCGTGAGATCGCCAATATGGGTTAATCTTCGTTTAATTATATTCTCGCCCAGTTTACGAACCCCTGATGTCGTGTAAATGGTCATTTAGCGTTTTAAAACGTAATTCGGGTTAAATTCTCGAATCCGAGTTTCACTCGTACATAACGCATCGAGTTGATGAGCGAATTTCACGTCATCAATCGACCTTTCATGTTTCATAAATTTAACCGTAGTTTTCGAACCACTAGAGTCGTGAATATTGTCGTTATATCGATAAATAATATTTATACGATTTTTTTCAACTTTGACATGTAATTTTTTATCGCCCTCGGAAGCGACTTTGAGCTCAGGGGAAGATGGGGAGGGGAGGCTCTCGAGGTAATCGAAATATTCAATCGATACACGTAAATTATTTGGAAGCACTTCAAATTGGTTTTAGGAAACACTGAAATGGTCGAAATTATCGCTACGTTTACTTTAGCACTTCATTACATTTCTATCGAAGATTTCAAAGACATTTCAGCATAATTTTGGGAGCCCTGAAATAGCCAAAGTTGATGCTTTATTAACTACAAATATAATAAAATTAATTTCGAAGCTTTTAAAAGCACCTCAGATCAATGGGAACCCTGAAGTGCTCAAAATTACTTTCCATTTTGTCGCAGTATTATCGAATAAGCGCACAAATCTTTTAAAAACTCTTAGATCAATTTTGGGACCTTTGCAAAGGTCAATATCATAAACCGTAGGATCATTAGATTTATATTGAAATTTCTATAAATACCTCAGACTGATTTTGGAGGCCTTCAAAAGTCATCAAAATCATAACCCCGCTGGTTCCGTGAACAACCAATTCAATTTCTAAGTTTCCGAGATCAATGAGTTTCCCTCTTCTTTGCACATTGTTATTTTCCAAGTCCTCAACTAAATCCTCCATTTGCCTTAATTTCATAATGAACACTTACAATTAATTTCAATTCCAGAACCTTTGAATTTGCCAAAATCATTCCTCATAGATGTCTGCGCTCTGTCATTACCATCTTATTACTTATACATACACGTTTCCAAATCTCTGAACATATCTCCAACAACTAGTTTATCTACCAATAGCATGAATGGTGAATTTGAGCTCCCCTGGATACACCAAAATCATAATTTCACCTATCATTTGAATTTTAGAAGTGCTTCCAAGACTCTGAACCGATCGATGTCATTTTTCCTGGTCTACGTTAATTTCCAAACCTCTCAACAGCATTTCGACTTCTGTAGAATCCAATGTAACCACTTGGAATCACCTCTAGGTCTTCGGGATATCCATCATACTTTATTGATTTCAATTTTTCAGGCTTCTAAACTCTCATAATTACCTTTCCACGTGTCCACTATCAGTTTCCAAGCCTTCAAATGCAACCTTGATCACTAATTTACCAAAAGACAATCACCGTAAGTCGACTAGAGGACCACTATTTCACCCAAAACAACCACCTCCATATCACAGATGAATTTCCAAATCTCTACCCCTCTTTTTTCATCCACGCCATCTCCCAAACCTCCAACCACCATCAAAACTACCTCTACTAGAATTATACTTTCATCACCAACGAAAACCACCCACTCACATCACTTTACGAACCCCTCACACCATCGTGTACATTAAACCAAACAAAAACATTACATCACTAATTACCATCGAGAAACCTCGATAAACTCGCTTAAATAATTAAACTCCGACTAAAAAAAATCAATTAAACGCCGTTGAGTGCGCGTTAAACTCAAATCTTCGATTCGGCCTCGTAAAAGCTTTCTTCAAAAAACCCCGTACTCGAAAAGCTAATTCACCATCGAAGCCCGATAATTAAAACTTGTTTAAAATACAATTACTCACGAGTACCGGTAATTGTTTCGACAATTAACCGGTTCCCTCGAAACAGATTTATCGTTCGTAACATTCACCATAAATCCTCTCTCGCATCTTTAAACATTTATTAAACGTAATGTCCGACGATATTCTGCGGTAACAAACGGCGAGAATTTTCTACCGTTATTGTTTCTTTTTCTTCAAATATCATCTATTCGTCCACGTTTTACTCGAAAACGCTAAAAAAAAGAGAAACATGGCGATTTGTGTGTTCTAAAAAGCGATCACATGTCAAGATTAAACGTGAAAATTACGTGAGATGTTGGAAAACAACCCAAACGTATCAAATCGGTTATCGAATGCTTCTTCGAACAACCGACATCGAAGCGTATTCTTGTCACAGCGTCAATACCAAAGACCTCAGACGTTTGTTACAAACGCAAGAATTCCTTTTACGTTTTGACGTTAGATAATACATTAATCTGTAAATAATTACTTCCGTATAATCTCACGAAAAACCCCGCTGCTCGGAACGAATCGCCGTATTGTGGTAATTACTAGAGCCTTATTTACATAACAATTAAATCATCGTGGTGTTCGACTGTTGACGAATTTCAATTTGTATTAGCATCGACGAATACTTGAAATTGTTTGCAACCAGTTGGATAAATTTACCATTTATGAGCTATACACGACGATAAATAACACCCATACGATAAGCTCGTTACACAAGTCAAGGCTACTCGACATTTACAAGTTTCTAAACGCGTTAAACCTCCGTAAAGATTTAAAACTGTGGGAAGAAATATTTACTCGTTTGTACAGGTTGTTAAACTACGAGATTTCGTTTTAATAATTCCGTTTATTGGTAATTAATATCATGATTAACGACTAATCATCGCCATTAGCTAATCTAACTAGTTCATCAGTGATCAACTGATTACCTGTGGAAATCGATCAATCAACAAATTTTCCGGGGGATCGAAATTTTTCAATATTTTACATCGTAATAGTCGATTAAATCATAAATACACCCCAAATAATACTCAAAACGTAATAAAAAACGAGAAAAGTGATAGAAAGTTGTAAAAAATTCGCAATTTTGCAAACCGGTAAATTTTTGATTTCACCTTAAAGCGTGATTTAGCTGTAAACAAACGATTACTTTAGTTGAATTTAGCTGTGACTTATTATCAAAAATTCAAAGTTATGTCCATTTCCCATTTCCCAATTTATTTTAATGAAATTAATGAAACATCGAGTAAGTATGTAATATTTCAGTAGATTATTGATCGAAACAACAGTAATTCCAGGTAACACCAACACCACTGTTCACTGTTCAGCTTCGTGGTAACCGACATCTTTAACTTTGAACTTACCTAATCCGATACGTTTCTTGAATTTCTTCAATCCTTTCATTTTACTACGAATGGGCGCCAAAAACGAGGTCTGCGAGTTACTACACCTTCTGCAATGACTAGTATATGGATGATGAAGCAATCTATCTTCACCGTATAAATCGCTCTCAACGGTAATACCCATCGAGTTTATTATAATAACGTCGAATTATCACAACACACACCGAAGATAACACCGATATCAATACCGAAATACGACCATGGTTCACCGCCAAAACTCTCGAACAACCGAACAGCGACCGTCGCTGAAACGTATCGTCGTAATTCTACCAGTTCCGAATCGACTTTGACAGCGGCGCGTGGCAGCGATGCTAAACGATACCCCACTCCATGTATACGGAGGCCGTATTATTTACCATCTGGTACAAAGTACACGAGCCCCACTATATTCGAGGCGATTCAAAGGAGTTATTTGATTTTACACAATTACAAATGACATCAAAACCACCCCACGATTTATTTCTAATATCGATGGTCAGTTAGATCCGGAAATGAGGATAATTCAAGGCGAGGATATTATAGAAACAGCCTTTACGTTGATTTTATCCTATTAATATCGATATCGAAAACATCATCTTCAAAAGTTCAGACATGGTCAAAGCAACCAAACCATACGCGAGATTATACTAATCAACGTGGTCTTTGTGAAGATGCAGTACACTTGTACGTCGTATTCGACAAAGAAACAATGATATTTCTCAGAACGACGAAATATTATCACCGATGAATAGAATTATTTCCAATTCAATCATAATACCCGTTCGGGTTCTTTTATCCGTTCCAGTGTATAATTCGAAGAGATGTAACGCTATAACTCGAATCTTCGTATTGTCATCCAGTGGGCATTTCTTCGATTGTATTGAAGTACTCGATCGTGAATTTACTGCTTCGTCGTAGTTTTTTCGGTGGCATAGCCTGAGGCGAAGTTTAGGTGACGATGTGCCGTTTGGAAGATCCCATCAGGTTTCCTATTCCCTTTTCCCTGATGAATTTCCAGCAACGTCATATTTCCAATTTTGCCCCTTTGAGTTTTGAATCAAATGAGCTAGAATTCGAACGATAGGACGTTGATTTCTTCATTATTATGAATGCGTGTAAAGGTCACCAAACGATGGTGAATGTGATTTGAAATTTTTCAAGATGGCGGAAATTGTAAAAGTTCTAGAATTGATAGCGCTAGTTGTCTCATTTGACAGTGGTTTTGTTGCTTTATTCTACTCTCGAAGAGTAATTTGCTCAAGATGACAGTGTCAGTGTTGCCACTTTTTCATTGACAGAAAATAAAATGATGAAAAATTTACAAAAATGGAATCTCCATGAGTTTCAATTCCCGAAAAAATTCTTATACGTAAATCATTTTATGCGTAATAATTTATCAAAAAATTGTTTCTTTCTTAATTTTTTTAGGAATAAAATTCACTACTTTTGACAAATTTATCAACGTGAAATTGAAGCAAAAGTCACATCACCACATGTTCTTCCCCCCCACACCCCTCGGTCAATCCATGATGCTCATTAACTGAAAAAATTGAGGGAATTGACTAATTTTCATCATTTTTTAATCACATTTTCACGAAACTCAATTTCACCATCTTCTCCTCCCCACTCCTCTCATCAACGAGGTCAAATTTCAGATTAGAAGGAAATCGGTACTTGAAAAAAAAATCAAATTAAAATTATAAAAAAATTAACGCAATTATGCTTATTAAGAGATATAAATATTACGTCACATATTCTGACGAAATTGCCAATTCATAAAAAAATTTCCAGTCGTTCATCAAAAATAAATAATTTTTGTACAATTTTATCAAAAATAACTTCGTGTCTTCGAGTTGTTTTCAATGTTTGCACTAATTTTAGACGCACTAATTCACTACTTTCGTAATCTATTTTTAAAATCACTACTTTTTCACTATTTTCACTACTTTCGCTACCTGTAAAATACAAGATACCCTGACTTGTCTTTCCTCTCGTGCCCAAGCTTTAAGTAGGAACGTCCACACTTTTTTCACAACTTAGATGACCTTGAGAAAGATATTGAATGTATTTTCATGTTCTTCGATGCATTCGACGTCGCTTTGAAATTCTCATAAGGATTTTTCATACTGAGCAAAGCACATCTTCAAGAATGACTTTTCGAAATTTTTTCCAATTTCCTCTTTACTTGTATTATGAACTCAACAACATTTTACCTCTCCCCCCCCCCACCATTGACTTAATCACCCTTTCTAATTTCATGCCTTCGTAAATAATCACCCAAGCCATACATCGTATGAAATTCGGGAAATACTTACGCTTATAAATATAGACGGCGGTGATTACGACGGCGGTGGCACCTTGAAAAGAAAAGCAAAGAAAAAAAGTATCATTAATCTCCCATACGCATCAACGTTTCAAAGATTATACTTTCACGTAAAACCACACTTCGGTAATCTAATCTGTTCCTTGGAAGAATACTCTTAAAATAAACGAGTTTAATTTTAGCGTTAGTATTTCCACATCTACGAAAATCATCTCCATCGGTCTCGGACAGACTTCCATGATACTTTTAATAGCACAGCGATGAAAAAAAATCACCCTACAATGCCTAACCCTCTGTGAAACTTTGCGTAGACCGTAGACAGATCGCACCGAGGAGACCAACTGCACTGCCATTTATAGCTTTTACTTAGCGTGTGGGTTTGATTAAAATCTATCCACAACAGATGGCAAAACCTCCGAACACCCACGCGAACGTAGCGTCTGATTGTCATTCCAGTTGGAAATTTCGAGTACGCGAAATATACTATAGATCACTTGACCGTAATCGTTTGGTCAAAAGGCTACGAAGATCGTTGATACGAGTATCAATTACGGTAGCGGTGCTTCATTCATAAAGCCCGCCATGCCTTCTCCCACAACTTGTGCGATTCTCCAGACGTCCATTTCTTTACCTGTGATCAAGGTCGATAGGAAAATAACTAAAATTTCATAAAATCGCTAAAACGAGTTATAAAAATTATTAAGGGTGTGCCTTTTAAATCTCACAAAAAAAACGCATTCGTATTGAAACACCTCCGGCGTCAATCTGCCTACTTCGGTTAGCTGCAGAATTATCCCACAGACGCGGATTACATCTATCTGCAACTCCTCACGAGATCTTTAGCCGGTGTTCAATTATCGTAAAAAATTTTCTAATCCGGTAATTTTCTCGTCAAGTGTTCGATTCGCGTTGGCCGACAACAGCGATGAAGGTTCGAGGTTACGATTAACAGAAAAAGAGATTCTATCATAGTACTTTGGTTGTAGTTCGTCTATTATATCTATATACAGTATATTCCAGCGATAAAAACAACAAAATCCGTGGAATTATCCTCGAAGTAGTTTTGCGATAAAAATTATTCATTTTGGAATAATGTTCTCATGACTGTATAGTGTGTTCAATCGATCTCGAATACAAACCAGATGTACTTTTTTTTAATTAAAAATTTATCGAACTGGCAGCACTGTATGGATACATACTCTGCAATGAAACTGATTACGCGTAATGTTCCAGATGATAAAAAAACTATTTGGACTTGGGTTACCAATAATCAGTGTATGAAAATTACCCTTCTGATAAAGCAAAAGTATCAAGGATCAAAGGTCGTGATTCTTTTCATCCCCATAATTCGACCCCCTCCCGTTCTAGATTTTTACTCAAGTCAACCAGTTGAGATATGTGAAGTTTGCGTTCAGTTAATGAGAAAAATTGTTCAAAAAATAAATAAAATCGCAAAAAAATAAATGTACAAAAAATTAAAATTTTCTTTATATTTAAAAAAAAATATTTTTCTCGTCAACTCTCGACATATTTTTTCGTCTTACTCCCCCTCCACTTTTTTTTCTTTACTCTTGCGAGTCCAAAAATCAGTTTATTTTCCTTCAAATTTCAAGTCAAAAAATTAAGATTCTACTTCTTCCGAAATATTTCCAAGTCTATTAAACCATACTGGTCTCCTCCCCCTCTCCCTCTAGACACTCTAACACAAGCGTATAAATTTCAGTCGTCATATCCGGTTCAGCGGGAGTATTTTTTATACGCTCGAGTTAATTTTTTTCGTTTTCCATCGAGTAATTGTTGCAATAGCACGTACCAAAGCGTTAACAAGGTCACTCGCGAATTTACTCGCCACGCACGGACGTGTACGAGTATAAAATGGAGAAAAAAATTTAAAAAAATAACAACGCGTTGACCAAATACGAATACCGTCAAATTGGGAAATTCTATCGTCCGTAGGCGATTCGAGATCACATCCTCGAGAGGAAATCCGCCTCTGTGCGTAGAAAAATTCACGTGGGAAATGACGTTTTTCGAGGAAGTCGCGTGCTAGTCCAAAGCGTCGACGAAACCTTAGAAAAAATCCGTTAAAAATCACCAACTAGCCGGGGTGTTTTTTTTGGCGAATTCTCTCACCTTCGCGTGAGAAATACTTTAGCATGGGTGAAGCTTCGTGAGAGAATCCTGATGATTTTACTCATTTTGAAAACCACCTGATGTACTGGAAGCGCGTGTAAAGTTGCAGCTTGAGCCTGGTGGTAAAATAGAGCGCATCGGCTGGAATTATGGAAACATCTGTTTTTTCTAATTGTGTTTATACGCTGCTCGGTCGCGTGTGCCTCGTTACGTAAACGGGAACACGTGAGGGGGCGTAATTTTGTAATTTATTTGCACCATCCCTCTTCGTCGTCGCTCTCGGACTAAAAAGTCCGATCGGTGGTCCTTTCCGAGATACATCGACTCGGTATGTAATTTCATACGGTGCGATTTCCATTATACACCAACATCCGCCAACATTCGGTACTCGATGGTAATTTTTTCCACATCGATCGGGTACGTTGATAGGTTTTAATTAACGTATTACAACGACGCCGCCGTCTCTTAGTAAATTCCTAGATGACATAATTAGATTTCGTTTATTGCGCCATGAATTATAAACGCGTTCGGTGGTACATGGCGTGTATCATACGGAAGACGAATCGTCGTTTGATTTACGGTGAGAATTTTTCACGTGCGTGGTGTCCATTTGGGCGCTTTCGAACGTGATCGTAATTGGTAAAATTTACACGAAGAGAGATTCTTCGTGATCGAGTATTTTATTAATTTTTTTTTGCTAATTGGTGATTTTTTTCGAGGAATTTGAGTGATGAGAAACGCCAAGCTCTTTGTTACGTCGAGTAATAAGCGTGTTTTTCGAAATGGCAGTAGGCGGGGAGGAGGAGGGAGAGTGCACAATGATGGTAATTTCTCATATTTCACTTATTCTTTCGTTTAATTATTTATCAAAACAAGTATTTATCATTTCGTGTACTGCCAAACTTCTGAGTGCAATTGCATCTGTGAAAAAAATCAATCTTTATTGAATTAATCGTTCGCGAACGAGCTATATGAGGGAACGAATCAATTCTTTAAAATGTTCATTTCAATAATGTGACATTACGTGAAGAATTTAAAAAATAATTACAACTCGTTCACGAACGATGGATTGAGCAAATGAATCGTTCGCGAACGAGTCATATAAACTGCAAAGAGACCTGCCAATTTTTTGAAGTTTTCATTTCAAGGAAACGCCATTACTCAAAGAATCTCAAAAACATAACAATTCGTTCGCGAACGATGGAATTGAATAAATGAATCATTCGTGAACGAGTCATGTGAAGAGAATCAGAGACCTAACAATTATTCGAAGTGTTGATTTAAATGAATCGACACTAGGTGAAGAATTTCTAAAAAATAACGATCCTTTCGCGAACGATTATACTCAACGAATGAATCATTTGCGAACGATATATTTTCTGTAATTGTAACAGACTAATGACGTGAATACTTGCTGAATTTCATCAAAACACTCCTTTTGCAAACGATTTTGAACCTTTTCAAAGAGAATTGTTCGCGAACGACTCACTTGGCTAAATTGTTACTAATCATTTGTTTTAACTAAATCATCGACAACCACAAAAACAAGGGAGAAACATAATTTCATGAATTATAGTAGTAAAAAATTTATCTTCGAAATGTATTTCGTCGTTCGTGAACGATTCACTCAAAGAACGACGCTGATGCTTTGAAACAACCAATGAAAACGCGAATGAAAAATTTCAAAAAGTTTTTTTTCCAATTTTCAACGAGTATTTGATTTTTGCAAATAACTTGAAAAAAATTAAATCGTCGGCGAACGATTTGTAGCCACAAACGAACCAGCCATAGTTCGAAAAATATCAATCGTTCATGAATGATTCATTTTGAATAATGATTGAAAAATTCAACTTGATGGAACGACTTTGACCATACTGGAATGAGTAATTTCAATGAACGACTAAATCATTCGCTCGGAACTTTTGAGAAAATAAGACTTTTTTTTTTCAAATATCATTTATTTTAGTTATCTTAAGCTCAAGATTTTCATATCTCCCCTCCCTCCCTTTCTTCCTTCCCCTTTCAAAATCACGTACATGGGGTATTAAAAATATATTATCAACGATGGAAACGGAAGAACAGAACTCAATTTACATATAAATAACACTTGTAGAGTCATTCTTCCACGAACACTCTTCACGCAGAACCATATTTTCCATAATCTCACCAATTACTCCCATTCTTTCGAACACAAAAATACCTCGAAATGATAAAAACGCATTCTTCCTTTCCCCTCCCCTCTGATCTTCTCACTTCTACACCTATTTCGTTAAAAAAATAACATTCCTTAACCAAATGCGAATGTGCATCTTACGAAGGCGGTCAAATCGATTACATTCGACGTGACATTCTTAACATTACCATACTTGTACGTGTCATGCTTTCTAAATCGACTCCGTCATTCACGTCGAGTAAGAAAAACCCCGCGATGTAATTAGATGAATAGGTATTTAATTCATTGAAACCCTCTTACATACGCTTCTTGAGTACTTCCATTCATGAAATCACAAGATGAAAAATTACCTCGAAATGGCGCAGAAATGGGAATAAACGAAGCGTGCGCCTGTGCACGCGTAGGTTGCACCGGATACACAAACGTCTACTTCTCGAATCACGTCCACGAGATTATTTTCTTTCAAAAGTGACCATATTTACGCTTGTTAATCAACAAACGTCGGAAGAATTTCCTCAGTTTGCATTAATTTCAACGTCGTATTTTTCAAATACCACTTATCCTTATTTTTTTGTTTTCGTTAACGAAATTACCCAGCGTGTTTCCTTTCTGCGGCAACGTTGAACTGCTAGAACCATTCTCGGTTTCGGTCTCCTGGCATCGAGATGGTTCTTTGGCCGCGACCAAGATGCGACAATAAGTCACGCAGTTCTTCTTACATCAACTACTTTTAGTAATGGTTAGATCATCGAAATGGTGTGATTTTTGACAGAAGTATAGCTTTGTACGTTCAATCTAAACAGGATACAATAAAGAATTAAACAGAAGGGAAGAGGGGTTATAACAGGAGGATTTTCAAGATATGAAACAAAATCGTGATTTTGGCAAATTGAAACGCATTTAGTTGTTGATAGGATTAAAGCAAGTTTTAACCAATTCCATTCAGTGATTGGTTTCGCAATGAAGAAATAGTTTGAAACGAATACGTTCCATACGTTAAATTCTACGAAGATTAAAATACGCAATTTTTTATCGCGTTTGAGATTACTTGATGCAGAATAGTGGTACTTTAACGAATAGAGGAAGAGGGTTGGCGGGTTGAGAAATCACGAAACTGACGTCGGTATCACGTATCGTAGCATAAATTATTTTTTGGGTTCATTAGTCGACGAAAAGAAAATACGAGAGGAGAGAGGAGTAGAAGCGAGACTTGTGGCTAAATTATCTGTTCGATCACACCGGAGGAAACTCATTTTGAGTTATTTACAGCTACTTATGTCGATTTTACAATTTTTTGAGAAACATAATTTATAGAGAAATCAATTCCTTGCCCACATAAAGATCCTATAATATTATGGGCCACAAAAAAGGATCAAAATCATTAGGAAAAAAGGGTAAATTAATATAAGGAAATAAACTTGCACATCGAAATAAGTTAGAAATCATAAAAAATGGACAAAATCTACTTTCAAGATAATGAAACACATTTTGCACATGTTTCCTCACAACCCTCCCCCCTTCCCTCCTAAAACACCCGAATAAACTTGAGATTTTGACGATTCAAAAAATTAATAAACAGAAAGATGGAGATTACGTTGAAGTGTTTTAAAGCAAATAAAGGCGATTTTCAAAATTTTTAAAATCGTACATACTTAAGCTTTAAAAAAAATCGAAAAACTTGAAAATGAGAACGGAAGAAATCCGTGAAATTAAAATAAATTGTGAAAAATTCACGGAAAAGTTCTCTAAATCAAGAAAATCAACAAATTAAAACTAAAGCTGGTTTTGAAGTAGTCAGGGGAGAAGGAGTGGGGGGGGGCTGTCGATAAGGTTTCCAAAAATTTAATAGCGAATCACACGTTAAAAAAATTATAAAAATTGAACACATTTTTGCGATAAAATATACATTTTTTTATCGTCTATTCCTTCACGTAATGTACTTTTTCTGTTTTTTCAAAAAACTGACAGCAGCATTGCTGAAAAGGAAAAAAATGCCAAAAATTATAAAAATGTTACAATATTCTTAAATTAATTGAATCCACAGGGTGTCTGTAAATTTCAGATCTATCCACATGGTGTCCGATAAATCACATGACACGTTTTTATTTCTTAATAAATTTTAATAAAAAAAATTATATTTTCATGTTATTACTCAAAAAATATGCCCCTTTTTTCGCACATTCTGAAAAACTGAGAAAAAAATGCCAAAAATTAGGAAAATGCTACTATATTCTTGAATTAATTGAATCCACAGGATGTCTCTGAATTTCAGATCTATCCACAAGGTGTCCAAAAAAACACATGACACGTTTTTATTTTATATCAAATTCGAGTAAAAAAAATTACATTTTCTTGTTAGTATTAAATACACAATATTATAGTTGAAAAATTATTTTACAAATTTCCAAAACCGGTTCGACGATTTTTCAGTAATTGTGGGTAATTCCCCGAAAAAATGAAGATAAAAAAAATGCTTCGAATAAAAGTTTTAGAGCATCAAAAATGGCTCACTTTTTTGCAACCGGTTTAAAATTTTGCGACTAGCAGCCGATATTTTTTTTAGAAAAAATATCAATAAATAGAAATGGTGAAAAATAAGGTTGTCAGAATTGAAACAAAATTTTTAATGAATATTGCAAGATGTGAAAAATTGATTATTTTTAATAAAATGATAATTTGAAACTGACTAATGATCGCCAAAAATGAACCAAGTCTACAAAAATTAATTTTTTTTTTTGAAGATTGATTTTGATATGTTATTTTGATCGTTTTATTTAAATATTTCGAATTTGATGGGTTAATATCGATATTTTGAATTAAATCGATCATTACGTTCAATCACATAGAACTATTATAAATTTATAAACCCACAATGGTGAAAAAAGTTCATGGTAAAAGATGAATAAGAAAGAGAGGGGAAGGGGTTGTGATTATAACTACAGTAAATGGGAAACTTCATTACCCCAACAAAAAAAAAACTGATTCAAGATACCTTACCATTTGAATTTTGCTCTCGACTTCCACCTCAACTTCATACTTTCACTCAATACCTCAACCACACCCCTCCATGCACACCTCTACCATCATCTAATTTCTCCTTAATCTTTAACAATCCTTACACGAAACTTCACGCAATCACCTTCCACATTCTGGACATCTGACACGAGCTCAATCGCACGTGTCAGACCGCCTCATCGTAGCACAAGCTCCAATACTTCAAAACATCGTTATACATAGTGAAGTTATCGGTTTGGAAAAAAGTGGTAACTAGCGGCAATAATTCCGTGTACTTACGGATAATCGCCGATTAAAAGATGGCGTTCGTTAGCGCGCTGGAAAAAACAGTCGATGCACCTGGATATCCGTTTCCTGTTCTTTCACGCATTGTAATTTCTACTTTATGAATGAATAATAAGTAAAAAAGTAACAGTTCTCTTTTCCTGCTTGCGGTTGTGGTAAATATACATTACAATACGTTGCCGTGTATTTTTATCGATATCGCATGAAATCGATATATACGACCGAAATTTAGCACGTGTTGGCACAAAATCCCAAAACGCCCATTCCCCTTGTCGCAACCGATCTCAGGTACGGGTTGAAAATTTACACGAAAATGTGCAAAATCTCGTAATTGTGCGTATTTTTGAGGTACATTGTATGAAAAAAAAAGATCCAACGCCAGCTGCGAGTACATCGCTGTACTTGGCGTCATAATTTACCTGAATTGCGCCAACATATGCTTTAACCCTTTCAATATATCAACCCTTTGAAAGGTTTAAAAGTTACATCGAGCATATGCCTTATAATTTAGAAAGTCCTTTCACCATTATTTCACCATCTCGCTTGCCGCGATCTGTCAAATAAGTTCGCAGCTGCCATACGGGCGTTCAGCCCTTTCGGTCAATTCGACACTGTGTACGAATTCACGTGCATAAGTGTCGCTACGAGACTAAGGGATTTTTTTACTCATTAATGCCGAAGTGTTGTAAGTAAATAGGTTGCTATCTCGAGGGTTCTTCCTGTATGCTTCGAAAGACGTCGCATTTCGATTATATCCGGTTTTAGGTATTTCCTGTCGTCTAAAATAGATATCGCGAGTACGTAGAACCAGATGTTCCATGCGATATCATTTTTCTATACGCGAAATTTCACCCAAACGTCACGTCTACGCTATGTTTTATCTTGACGCTATTTCAGCGCATCGTACATCAAAAGCCATGCCAATTAGCCAACCATTACAATGTCCGGAGTCGATCGAGATTTCATGCAACCTGAAAAACGTGACCGGCAGACGATTTTTTACCTATTTTAATATGCGGGATATGTCTCACCTGCCGCTACATTCAAAAAACAGCTGATTTCGTCGATATAATTATACGCGCAGATAATAACATGCAACAGGGTACCCCTACCGTAATTCGTACTAATAAAATGAATACGTCGAGATTGAATCGTTTTTTCTATTTTTTTAATTGCTGCTAAGGGTATTTTTGTACGATGAGACGAAAATCTCGGGTTTTTTCAGTGGTAGCCAGCATCATGTTCGAAATTATGGTTCACGAGGATTTAACAGATATTGGAAATAATTATATGATCAGGGAGAACAACAAAATGCAGCCAGATGATTTTTTTTTACTTGATAGAGATCACCTTTTGACGCTTATTTATTCATAAGTCGCTGAAAACTTTTTTTTTCTTTTTTACCAACCAACGCCTTTACAATAACACTTTATAATTCAAAAAACGAAAAATTTGCTCATGAAAACATATAGATCGTGTAAAAAATTGTACAGTTTTGGGAAATTTTGAGAAAAAATTTTGAGCTGCTTCATTTTGAAATTTATTACCAATTTTTATGATTTACGTGAATTTTAAACAACCATTTAAATGAACAAGATCAGTTTTTAATCGGTTTTCAATAATCTTCGGATTATTTTCTTTTCATCAATTTTGATCATCTCAATGATTTTTTTACCCGTTTTATCAAATTTTTGTAATTTTTATTTGTACTCAGAAAATACTTTTTTCAATTTTTTTATCAACTTCTAAAAAGTTTCCACATTTTTTTATTTTTTTGAGGGTTTTTGTTTTATTCAATTGATGAATTATTTGTTTGAAAAAAAAATCGATTTGAAATATAAAATTATTTTAAAATAATTCATTAGTTTTTTTCATAAATGTCTTTTACAATGTTTATTTATTTATTTAATTTATTTATTTTTTAATTTTTTCGCCATGTTCTGCTGCAGAGGCTTGAGGCGGTTTTTGAAGGGGTTTTTATTGGTAAAATGGAAATAATCCGAAAATTATGAAAAACCAATTAAATTCTTTTGTTCATTTAAACGGTTGTTTAAACTTCACATAAATTGCAAAAAGTTAATAAAAAGTTTCAAAACAATGAAGCAATGATAAATATTTTTTCACATTTTTCAAACATTATAAAATTGTTCATACCGGGTGGTCCGATGATCTTTGTGCCCCAGTCTGAAAAGTTGAAAAATTTTGTGCTTCATAAAGTAAGTTGATAACTTGGAAATATTAATCATCAAATTAAATTACTTTATTGTTTACATTTGATTACCATTACTAACCCACTTTATATGACACGAAAATTCTCAAATTTTTAGACTGGGGTACCAAAATCATCGAACCACAGGGTATAATAATGCCTCTTAAAGCGCAATTTCTGTTAAAGAAATAATTTTTTTTTTTAATTTACAAAAATCATATCTATTTATTTTTTTGTTTTTTCAAAATTAATAAGTCACTTTTTGGTAATTTTGTTAAAATAAAAAAATACCTGTAATTAATTTGGGCGATTTAGTTTTCGACATCAATTTCACAAAAAAAAATTCTATGGTAGTCATAAAACATTTTTGAAAAAAAATTAAGCCCCTCCCCGCCTCACTAGTTTTTTTCTTGAAAGCGAAAAATCGTTGTTTACACTCGAAAAATTCTACTTTCTGACCTTCGTTGAAATTTTTGCCATTTTTGTCGAGCACAATGAATTAATGAGATTGGTAATTAATTTATGAGATGTTTTCAAGATTTTTCTGGATTTCTGTTCAAATCAAAAATCACTGAAAAAATTTCTACTCATTTAACGGGTTTAATTTTTTGATCAATGTGCGCTTCAACCTACTTTCTTATATTTTTTTGAATTTTTTCAGTTGTAAATCGTGATTAAAATTATAAAAAATTTATTTTTTCTATTTTTTTTTCAGTTTTTTTTTTTTTTAGAAATTTTATGGCATATTTTACTATTTTTTTTAATTTTATATACTAAATTATTTTGATCAACTGAGCGTTCAAAATTTAAAAAATTCAATCACTTTTCCAATTTAATGAACAAAAGTGATAAAAAAGAATGACAACAATAACAAAAATCTTTTTATTTTATGACGCCCGGTATCGAGGTCTATAGCGTTCCGGAGAAAGGAAACAAGAAATAGATGAAGTTAAAGTCTAAAATCCTCAAAAATCATTTGAAAAAATTTTCTTATTCGCTGTTCAAAAATAACATATTTACAAATACGTAAATCCGGAAAACAAAGAAAAAAAACGAAACAAGCTCACACAACCTAAAAATATTATAAAACTCCAGGTCATCATCTCGAACGACGGCGTTAAATCGTCGAAATCATTAAAACAATACCATAAGGCGAAAGAAAGAATAGGTAAATTTTTACCTCTAAAACATATGCTTTAAGGTAAAAACTAGTTCTCGGGAAAATCGTAATTTTAACGGGAAATAGCAGCTGGTAAGTCAGAAACACCGAAATAAAACCCAGTTGAAAAGGTCCACCATAATGGTAGCTTTTCTTACATACGCTTAGCAAAAGCCTTCCATCTTTTTGACGGCTGTTCGTCGGCACGCTTACACCAGCTGTATGTCGCGTGCCCTCATACACATCAAACAGCTGCCCGCCACCGAACACACCTGCCTGGTGTACCTATGGCGAGGCTTTTTCGCGTCTATTTCAATACGAACTTAGAATTTCGTACATGGAAGGAGGTAAGAAGTATTTTATGGGAAGAGAATAATTACGAGATGGATTCCAAAGGTGATATAGGGGGTTACGTTGATGTACCCGTATAGGTGAATTTTTTCATGAATTTTTATATTTTTTTCCAAATCAGATACAACGAAATACATGAATTTATATTCAATTATTAATTTAAGTTTTTGTTTATAATTAGTCAATATTTCACTATTCGTGGAAAAACTCACAAATCAGTATATCTTACGCCATAGTTAATTTACCTGTTAGCAATGAACATTCCATGGCATATGGCGTACACGCGACATATGAAATTCGCAAAAGAATAACCACGTCCGAAAGCTTATCCTTTTATTCGAGACATTTGGTATATATAAAGCCGAACGTCTTGAGTCGTTTTGCAGGTAGTTGCACCGAATATTGTGTAACTTCCTACACGCTAGACTATTATTCGCCGAACAGCTGACTCGCAGACGCGGAAGAAAAAAGAATCAAAGGGCGAGAAATCTAGGAAGAAAATCTAAAGTATCCCGAGACGGATTTTCTATTATTCCCACGCTATAAGGAAGAATCTCCGATCGATTTTGTATTGTCCATTACCTGTCGAACGCCAATGACCGGCGACAGTTTATTGAACGAATCTTTTCATTCTGTTTACCTGCGATAGCCGAGCAAATTCGAACAGCTGATGGTAGTGAGAAAATTACGTAACCTGGGGTTCATCATAATACGGAAATATACGTGGAATAATCAATTTCCAAATCGTAGCTACCGAGGTTTGGATAGATGGCGATATTTAATACAATGGAATTGTACTTTGTGGTCAGGCCGCAGGTAAACGTTGGATGCATGCAAATACTACGTGAAATTCGAACAATTATTTAAATTTTTTCCGAGATGTCACCAAGCTGGTAGAGAATCGGATATCTAGATCGTTGTACCTTGTACCTGTACAAATCAGCTGGTATTTGTTTATGATAAAATCGCCACATATCGTTAGTTATTAGAAACCTCCTATTTGATAATCCCTAGTTATGTTTCAGCTGCATACAGATGATAAAATGTCTAAAAATACAACTCGATAGCGCTAGTCAGCAACGCTCGAGAATGAAAAATATGATTTTAATTTTAATTCAACTCGTCGTTTTTCATTTGATGATAAAATATTTCATCATAATAACCTCAAACTGTTGTGATACTTGACCGAAATAACTCATATATCGATATTAATACTCTACGAAAATAACATTAAAAATAATTAGTAATAATTAATGCAAATCGCCGTTCTAATTAATGCTAATTTTTTTTACATAGCTCGTCAACCCTGCAACTTCCGTCAACGGAATTGGAATCAAGTCTAATTACATTGCTCAAAGTGGTAATGGACCATACACGAACTCTCTGTCTTGAAGATGTTAAAGATATGATGAACGGTGTTTTGCTATATTGGGCTTTAAAGTAATTTCTACATGTTCTTGTTACTTCATGAAAGGTTTCGTGAGCCACGTGAACCCATCAGTCATAAGCCATCGAGTAGTTGTATAAATACTCTTAAAGCATTACTTTTACGTTACCGATACTTTAAATAGTAAATGAAATATCTATTACTTGTTCCATGCACACACACGTGTCAATTAACGAGTAAAATGAAAACTCACCTAAGGCCCCAGCATTACATTTCAAGTCGCTGTTTCTGAAGGTATCAGATAAAACATCGCGAATAACAGAAAACATCGTTCGGTATTTTGAATACAAATTCGATCGTAAAAAGAAATTAAGATTCGGAATCGCGTAATTTCATCAGATATCAAACGAACATCATATACTTAAATCGAAAACTAGACGTAAAATATTGAAATAATCAAATAAAATGAAATGAACAGAAATTGTTGATATGAAAAATCATAAACAATCAGTGTTATCGAAAGAAGAAATTTCAAAAACGTAATTCGTTTGATTATCAAGTTATATACGAATATTTTACTCAATTAGTGATTATCAAGTAATAACAAATTAATCAGAGTTATTTTAATATTTAAAAATCCCCAAAATTACAATTAAATGTAAAATTAATTACACGAATTCGGAGTTTTGAAAAACGCGGGTTATCCAATTTCCGATGTCACAGATAAAAAATTATAGAAATTACGTGAAAAAATTAAAATTCAACACCTATTTCTACTTACCTATTCACTTTTTTTTATCTGTGCAAGTGTCATGCCTAAAAGGTTGCAGTTGAATACCAAAAAATAAATGAACTTAAAACCGCAAACGACCGCAAATTCCATTAATTTTCGAAATTTTCAAATTTGAACTTGGCAGTTTTTCTTCAAGTCCAAGTCCAGTCCGTATATTTTTCAGTTCACGCTTTCTACTTTTAACTTTTCGATTCTTATTACTACAATCGTGAAAGCATTCCTAATATTTCTAAAATGGCTCATTTTCTGGGCAGCACTCCTAGCATTATCGTGAAATGTAACTGGGCATCAAACATACCGGGAAAATCTATCAAAGATACGGTGAAAATCTGTCTCATGAACGAAGAAAACGAAAAAGAAGAAGAAGAATTGTCGTAAGTAGCAGGGTTGTTGCTGCCAATGATCTTTCAAAACAATGTGATAATTTATGTTATAAATTACAGAGATTTCCTTGATATTCGAAACACTGTCAATTTCATCAGACCGAACGAAGTCGATGCTCCCACGGTAACTTTGAAAACTGAAGATCCGAGCTTTAGTATTGAAAAATTGGTGTTCTACGGCGACGTAAGAATTCGACTTATCTTCAACATCAATCGATTTTATATTTCACTTCGCGATTCCTGTAGGTCAAAACCGTAGAATTATTCGGCAATAATGAAATTTATCTCGACACGGTTAGCGGCACACCGATCCAATCTTCTGATGAATTTAACGTATTAGAATACAAAATATCAGTGAAGCAACAACGTGAAATCACGTTAAAAGTAAATCTTCGTTGTGTAACATTTATCTCCGTCGTGGTTTCTAATTTAACCCTTTCTTTCAGTTGGTTCGCTTATCAAACGTAAACTACTTCTGGATTTATGCTTTTTTGGTCAAATTGAAGAAAAATCCAGTCGAAAGAGTTGGTGCGATTAGTTACGAAAACGTCGAAAATCTACTTAAAGATATAAATATATCTGAAGCAGCGAAAAATTGTTTGTCATTTATGAAAGCAAGTAGCAATAATGTTCCTAACTTATCTAACATGTCGAAATTGAACGAAATGTTTAAATCTCCGTCTAGACAGGACGACGGAGAAGTTGTATCTGGTGCTTCGTTCAATGAAATAAAAACTTATATAGATTATAAATTTCAAATATTGACCGATCTAATCATAATGCGAGAGAAACATTTCGCCGACAAACTTGATCTCATCTTGGAATACATTAAAACGAAAAAAAATTAATTTTTTTACCTTGGTATTTTTCTATTATAAATAATCTATTCTATTTAGAAGTTACCTGAAACGGGTTTCATTTAATTCGTTGTTATGGAAGTTGTATGATTTTCATTTTTTACTCTTTAGTTTCAAGTTTTTTGTTGATTAATGGTTACTAAAACAAAAATTATTTCAACGTAATTTTTCACTATTTACGTTGTTATTATTGTATGGCTTTATAATCGTCTGTATCGATGATCATACTTGTATTTTTGATTAAGTTTTATAATTGAAATTAAGTACAATTTTTTGTTTTTTATTGCAATATTATGTTTTGATAGAAAAACTTCTATTTTGTTTTCCACTAGTTTATATTTCTTTTACTTCATTTATAATCAATGAAAGTACATAGATCATGAAAAATTATATTATTCCAACTTACACAATTAAAGTTGACGCAGTTGTATTCAAACTCGCGTTCAACTTTACGTTTGCAACGACGCTATTATTATTTTCAATTCTCGTATAATAAATTTTGAAAACTATACCGTAAAAATACTAGAAAAAAAATTCAAAAAATACACGAAAAAACTTCTAAATAATGTCCACAAAATTATCTAAAATAAAAAAAAATCCTTTACATGCAGTCCAGTTTGATAAACTAAGATACAAAAAAAAACTAACAAAATAAAGTCGTTTGTTTTCAATTTTAGAAAATTTTTCTACGCCAAAAATAACATCGTTAAATCTTAAAATTCACAAATTGTACACTTCTCAGTGTACTCATTACCAAATATTTCATAAAAATAATAGAAAGTTATTTAAAAAAAAGGAGTAACTACGATACAACGAAGGTCATTAATGCGCGGGAAGTTAACACTAAACCAAACTTTTACAATTAAATTACATAATGTTTATCATACGCGAATAACAATGCAAAATAGACAACTGAAACATTACGTTGTTCAGTGGTAATGATAAAGAGAACAAGATAAGAACAATCACGATATATAGTTAAGAACAAGCTTTGACGCAATTTTCATTCAATGATTCACATCCCAAATAATCTTCGTCATCAGATTTATCTGGTTTTTGCGGACAATTTGGCCATAACTCTTTGGAGTTATCAGTTTTATGGCTTCTTTCTCTCGACCAAAGGTCACCGCCGTCTTCTTTCCTTGAATTCGATTGACTCGGTGTAGAAGGCGTAGAATCGGAGGATTTAACAGAACTAGAATCGTAATTCGATGATACTTCGGAGGATAATGAATATTGATCGAAATTCACACTGTAATGGAAATAAATATTTAAAGCATACTAAATGAGTTTTCAATTATGAAAAAAAATTTCAAGTACCTGTCCAAATCAAAATCATCATTTTCACCAGCTGGGTCCCATTTGTGTAGCTTCAAACGCCAATTTTTCACTAAACCATCCCAAGCACGTCTGCTCATTTTCAAATGTTTCGGTGGCGTTTTCGGATGTTCTTTGGTACGCTTATGTCTAAATAAAAATATAAGTTGAAAACAGTAATCGAAGAATTCATTCTATCACGAACGGTGACTAACTTAGGAACAACTTGACGGTATCTTCCGTAACCGATTGTGTTCTTTCCATAGTCAATCTGTTTTTGCCTTCTCGCTAGAACATCCGGATTTACTTCCAATTCGCGCTTCGAGCTACAAACAGACATGTTATGAGATAAAAATCCCAACGAATGAAAAAACTAACCAATGATAAATGAAATTAACCTTGGTGAGGAATTTTTATCTGAACTTTTGGACGAATGAACATCCGAGTGTTTTTCAGACTTGGCTACTTTATGAGTACTATGAACGCTATTAGTACGTTCTCTTTTGTTTTGTAAAGGTGATTCAATCAATTTAAACGGTCTTTTCATGTTTTTCGCCAAATTTTCTTCTTTTTTAACTGGACTAAACATGACTGTATCTTCATCCAACATCAATTCAATTTCGTTCTCATCCTTCTTGATTTCTTTACAAGGACTATCAACGTGGAATACATCTAAATGACTCGTCAAACTGAGATCTTCGGTGGGAACATTAGTGATATTTTTGCGTTTCGCGACAACGTCTGATTTGCTACCTTGCGATAAAACTTTAGCGTAAGATAAAATATTAGAAATGGCCGCTGTACTAGCAAACCCTTTATCATCAGCTTCTTCCTTGACGCTTGTATTTATCGAATCATTAGTTATTTCGCCTTCTTCGCGTGATTCATCTACTATATACGGTTCTTCTTTGACAGGCGAAGGTAGCTCATCTTTAACCACTGTCGATTTCTCGACCTGATTTTCCGCTTCTAATTCTTCGTCGCATATTTCCAACCAGCTTCGGTTGTCATCTTTATGATCAAAATCTCCCGCTTCGTTTGTGTCAGACATCGTGTTTTGTTAAATCTGGAAAACATGAAATAAATAATTATAGATTCTTTGCACGAGGAAAATTGCCTTTAATAGAAATAACACATTGCAAAAACACCGTGTTTTGTCATAAACACCGTGATGTTTGGAAATTAGAAGGTTTCTTGGATATGAAATGGTAAACGCAAGAATGGGCTCAGAAATCGTTAAAATTCAATTGAAAATATAATTTAAACGTAAAATTAACGGATATAGGAAAAAAGCTTACAATTAAGACATAACAAGAGCGATAAATAACAAGTTAGATTCGAAAGAAACACTTTCATATAATTACTTCGACGGTTGAAGATTGGTCAACAAAGAGTTTAAATTTATTAAAAATCACCATTAATTTTAAATTTTGAATTCAACGAACAACTGAAATTATATTCAAAATGCTAAAACACTTTAGTTATCAACATACTACAAAAACTCAAATTCGAATGGAGGGAAAAAGTAAACAACAATAGAACCAGTCAAAAATTTTCCATAAAGGATTGGCTTTTTGGATCATTCCAAACTTGAAACTTTTTTATGCAAATCATGACGTTGCTTTGAAAGAAAGTGAAAATTGTCGCGGCATTCCGCGAGTATGATGGCGGTTACTGATGCAGAGAAAACATCTTAGACCATTTTTATATTAATATAAGATGTTTTTATGAGAGCGAGAGGAAATCATTGTTCAATAAAGGAAGACGTTAAACGGCCGCCATAAATATAAAAAATATCATTTTATAATCGACACTTTCGCGCGGGGATTCTCCCGATCTCTGACTTGTGCAAATTTTGCCTAACATGAAAATTGGAAGAGCTGGAGCTACGAAGTGTACAAATTTTTAAATTGTTGTAGCTCCTTCAATTTTAGAGTTAGATGGAACATGAACATGATTCATTTTATGAGGCTTGAAAAGTTCTACAAAAAGTTTCAAACAAATTTTGTCTATCTATGCATATTATCAACTGAGTTACGAAGTTCTGAAAAATCAACCCTTGTGAGAGCTTAACTTTGCCCCTTCAAAAGTTAGGGTTGGCAACCATGCGCTTATTTTTATAGTTCGGGTAGCTGCTATATGGGTATGAAGGCGGTACACTGATTGCAGAACACACTGCACATAATTATGATATACAAATTTTGATGAATCTTGAAAATGATAAAATGCGTAATGGTGTCAAAATTAATTAATTTCTACGCCTTAAAACCATGTCGAAAACAGCCTGTCTATTTAATTATTTATTTTGGTTTTTACAAAATTATGATATTATGAATCCCGTCGATTGTGACGAATAGGTACCTATATATTTTGCAATACATTTGAAATTTTTTTTGATAAACGTAAATCTATGGCACTAAAATTATGAAAAGTTCAATTTAAATTCCATTCCCTAAAGATAATGACGATCAGATTTAATCTTCAAGCAGAGAGATTGATATAGGTACCTATATATTTTGCAATACATTTGAAATTTTTTTAATAAATGTAAATCGATGGCATTATAATTATGAAAAATTCAATTTAAATTCCATTACCTAGAGATAATGATAATCAGATATCATCTTTAAGCAGAGAGATTGATATTTCAGTTTAGTTTTGACCGGAAGATTTATTGTTGAATGTACTAGTTATAAAAAAATGGATTTTTTTTTAAAAGGTTTTTTATTTGTCACGTGCGTGGTAAATCTCTGTGATGGTAAATACAAGTTGTAACATTTACATGTTTTAGTTCCTGGAAGATATAAAAGGTAGTCGGGACATTATAGAAATAGTAGCAAAAGCGGCGAAAACGATCTCAGTTTTAGAAAATAAATATGTGAGTAGTGTAATTTATTCTCAGTATTTGTAAAAAGCTATAAAACTAATTGTTAGATACATTCTTGTAACAAAAAATCAGAAATTGGGCTGAAACTTGTGGTAATGGACCGCGAGGGATCGTCTCTTCACGGATGGTAAAACTTTGACGATCTACTTTCAGTTTCAACTATCAAATTTGAGTATTACAAAATTAAACCAATTTTTTTCTCTTCCTCGAGTGAATGAATTTAGAGTCGTCGTTTTCTCTATGCTTGAATACTGATTTCTGAGTCATAATATACCGGCTACGAAAGCCATTTCAATGATGTTTACGCTATGGCAGTACCGTGTGGGTATACTTGTTACAGAAACAAAAACCCTACATGATCGTACTGTTTATTCAATCGTTCTATTACTCGTGTTTTTCAATCTAATGTGTTGAAAATTGTTTCAAAATTGAACTCATTGCTTCTTATCTATTTTTCAGAAATTAGAAAAAAAGAAGAACGATGAAGTAACGATACCTCTATGTATCCGCCATATGGCCGTCACTATAGAAAATGAATGCCCAATCGCACCTTTTAATCTACCATCTAATGTACCATTCAAATCACACATATATTTTACAAAAGACGATATTTACAGAACATATAAATTTACACGAATTTTAAAGGAATACAAGACGTCTAACCTCTATGTGAATGCACTTTATAAGGCAATAGAAAATGATTTTAAAAACTTAAAAAATATAAATAAAATTGAAGGAAAATTCATTCCGAAGTTTGAGAGCTATAAACTCAAGTTCTGTAAATCGGTTGTGACGGCAATACTCGCAGCAAATAAATTACAAGTACACATTGTTAATGCTGACGTTGTAAAAAACTCATTGTCGTGGTATACTCGACCAATCGACAGGTTTATGATGACATTCTACCATGCTTTAGTGGCTCATCCGTCTGATGATTCCTAAGTTGATGATCCATGATAATGTTTTTTCCAGTTGATAAATGATGGTCTAAGTTTGTATTAATAGGTATATCAATTTACAATGCTTGTTAACTTTTAAAATAAAAATTGTATCATTTTGTCAAAATAATAAGCATAAATACTTTTTAATTTCATTTTTGTGTATGACTGATTACCTAGTTATAATACGATCATCTGAAGATGTTGGTTTAGATGTGCACTAAAAATTCCATTCTTGTTCCTAAATCATTCATGGTTGTGATTCAATGAAGCTGAAATATCTCGAACGATGAAAACTTTCAGGAAATTTGTTGAGTTTTTTACAGTTTTACAAGTTTCGTATAATTGAAATATTCAACCACTCTCATCATTCCAAGGAAAAACTAATAGTCCAAGGACCCAGTATGTGATAGTGACTTGAAAGGGTTGAAATTTGGGACCTGGTCCAAAAGTTAGTGTGTATAGACCCTTTATCTGAAACACCAGTCTGCTAATCCGCCGTTGCTGCTTTTAAGTACAGCAAAAGCTCAAAGTTTTGAGCTTATGGTGAACTTTTCACTGAAAAGGTTGAAAGTTGAAAATGGTGCCATCTTTTAGGATTTTTCACGCTGAATCCGAATATACCAGTGTGCCGATTCCAGGTGCTGCCTAAGGGGTGCCAGACGGGGTTAAAGGGGTAAAAACACGAAAAATCGCGTATTTTCGGGGGTAAATCCGAATAGAAGGGGGGTTGAGGGTTGAAATTGGCGTCATTTTGTAGAATTTTTCACGCTGAATCCGAATATGTTAGTCTGCCAGCCCTTGTTCATTTTTTAAATAATCTATAGAATTAGTATTCATCAAATTCTCTTCATACTTCGTAAGAAATAAAATATCGCATTCATCTCAATTTTTTATCAATGCAATTACGCGAAACTACAAGACCATCGCAGTTCACAGTATCTTACATCGAAGTAGAAAATTTTCAAACAACATGAAAATAATTCGTATTGATCCTTTATCTCAATAAAATCGTTAAATTTATCTATATTGATCTATTTTTTACATTAGCAGAAATCTAATAACGATTAGTGATAACTACGAAACAATCATTACAAGTAACTACCATTGCCATTCGCCGATTCGATTCAAACATTCACGCATTATCCGTTATACTTTGCAATAGTTTACACGTCCGTCGGTAGATGCCTCTAATCTCTTTGTTTATCGGAAATCAGCTGATTGGCGTTTTTAGGAGGGGAACACGTGAAAACCACTCCATAACAATATAACTTCTATCACGTAAGCCATTTCGTTAGTAAACAAAAACATTCTACGGCGAACCTATCGAACGAAGTAACGTAAATTTCATGAATTTATAAGTATTTAATCGTGTAGTTATGTTTACGCGCTAATTTATCCGCATTGTTTTAATTTTTCAAACTTTATTTTCACGTTCCAGTGCCGGTTTATTAGTTTATATTATTATATGTATGTGATTTAAGTTTAACTATGTCTTCTACGCCGCCAAAATTAATGGATGATTGCCTCGGAGGTGAGTGTTCGTTTGATTATTTCACTAATGTTACAACTGACTAAGATGTGATTGTGATGATTTTTTATAATACCATCGACCAATCAGAATCGTCTATTCGACTATTGAAATTAATCGCTGTAAACAAAAACTTTTGTTGTTTGTTTACATTTTACAACGGTTTTTATTCCGCTTTGTATGGCGATTTTGTAATTAGTAACCCAAATTAGTAGTTGAAAAGTTATCTTTTGTTCGACATATTAGTTTTCACGAATATGATCGTTCGTGTTCTTTGTTGAAAAATGAAATTCCACAATCGATCGTTTTAAATGTTACGAAGAGAACTGCCGGTAATGGAGTTACAAAGTTGTTGCATGTCGACACCATATTTTAGGGTTCGGTTTATTTCATTGATTGAATTACCGCAACTGTTGCTGAAGGCGGAAATACTTCTGAGGGAAATATTTTAAGGATTCTTCGATATATTTCTAATTAGTGAATTTTGGAGTTAATTTCACTCAAGAACTTTTCCCTTTTGAACAGAATATTTTCATTTCTCTGGTCTTCAGATTCGTACATCATTGGAAAAATAACGCGTTATTTATCGTTAATATTTCGCCCCACTATAAGCACCGAATTCGTGTGATGTAAAATAATCTCGTAACTAAACAACGAACATTAATGTGTTTTCGATGCAACATCACAGCACTGTGGCGCGATTAGATTACATCAATTTTCGCTGTATTTATCTATTGTGAATTCGCATTAAAAAACTACACGAACTTCCATTTCCTCGAAACGGTTCGTTAATTAAAAAAGTACGCTTAATTACGCTCATGTACGACAATTAAGATCGATTTGTTTGCCAAACTCGAAATACATTTATCGATTTATTATCTAATCTTTTGAAGAGCTTTAATGTTCTCGACTTCCGAAGATGCTTTGTGTACTTATCATTCTCTCGAGTGTTTTATTTTGCGGTTTGTCAGTACACGACAGATGTATTTTTAGAGGTTTTTGCGGTAAAAATATTCAATGTACATATTGTGAAACATTTATCATCAAAAGCTCCGAGCGATAAAAGTTTACCAACTTGATAAAAACTTTGCTATCAAATGGTTGGAAATTTTAATGAATTGTTTGAAAACTTGAAAAAATCTAATTTGATTTAATTCTTTCATATTTTTTAATATTCGAAAAACCTCGACTTTTAAATTACGTTTTTAATTACCGGCGTTAATCCTGGGATAATGTCGAATATTCATGAAGGTATTTTTCATTCAAATGCGATTTGAATTTTTATTATTTCACCGTGTATATTTAAACTTGATGAATTACGTTTCTAAATTAGCTTCGAACGCGTTCGACGAAATTAATGTAATCGTGCTTTGTCAGATATAGAGCAACAGAGGGGAAGGGGGTTGAGATTGTGAAAAATTAGATCAAAGTGGAGCTTAATTTATGCAAACTTTCTCTATCGAATATGATTAGCGTAGAATACGCCTTTCGACCCTTTTTTTTTAAATATCAAGTCTTAAGTTGGTTCGCGATACTCGTGTAAAATTCAAAAATAAGCTGTATTAGTTATTGATTTCGGGTCCTGTTGTGAAAACAAAAACAAATTAAATTGTTCGAATATTTTCCAGAAGAAGTGAAAAAATGAGAGGAAACGAGCAGTCTATCCGAAATACACAACAGGAAATTTGGCAACGCCGCTAAACCACTTTTGTATACTTTTGACGTGTCCTAACTCAAACAAAGGCGTTCTTGTTCCCTCTTCTGACAGCGTTCAATGGTTAATGTAGCTTTTAGGACAGAGTTTAGTGCATTACTTTCCTACTACGTGGAATTCGATTTTTCGTTATGATTGTAATTCTTTTCTGGAGGGGGCATCGCTGTATTGGTTAGTAGATTTAGTGAAGGGATAAATTTACTGGTTTTAATTACTTTTTAATATTGTTTACGTATGAAAACATCATTAAAATGATAAAAAACTAAACAGAAACTGCGATTAAGTACTTGAAAATTCGCAAAAACGTATAAAATTAATTATACGCCTATTTTTCCTCTTTTTCTTGGTTATTTTTAACTCTAATATAATTTTCGTGTATTTAACATGTAACTAAAATTAAATCTTTGAAATGAGAAAAAATTCACGTACAAATCACGACAAATCTGCGAATAAAAAAACAAAATTTAACATTTCCTACGTCGACGATCGACATCGGTAAATAAACGAAATACGTTAATTCGCAAAAAAAAAATTAAAGCGTATTTCCTGCGCTTTTGTAAACAATAGTGAATCACTACAGCATGTTTCGAGTGCGAATACGACGAATATAAAAAAAATATATTTACCAACTTGTTACGACATTTGATAAAAATATTTACTCTTATTATCCGTAATTCATAAGCGATCGAAAATGAATCTATAATTAAAATTTTTCACGCGGTGCACGTGGCAACAATGCTTATCAGTTGAAAAATTAAACTTCAAGTTTCATCGACCTTGGTCAGCTGTAAAGTTTTTCGTCGATATGTGTCCAGACAAAGAAAGTAATTTATCTTACAAAGAACAGCTATTCAAGTTGGCATGTAGCCATAACTTACTTCCATTATTTTATCAAAAGCGGTGTAATTTTTATTCGCCATTTTGATCGTGTATGATTAAAGGTGGAAAAAATAGTTGATTAATTTAGCTTCAGGTTGAACGTGTACGGTTATGTCGGAAACATCCGAATAAACCTATAACTCGACGAGGTGATATGGTGACCATAAGCCCATGATTATACGATTACCCATTCCCCAAGTTATTGCAGTTTCACCTTTAACACTAAGAATGCAATTGCGGACGTGATTCGAGTAACGTGTTATAAAAGAATCCCCCAGAACAAAAGTGGCCTTGCGGAAACGGTTCTTTTTTTTCGCAAGGTACGAAGAGATCATTTACATATACGGTTGCCAACGCGAACGTTAATTAGCTAAACACGAGAACGATAAAAATGGAAATTACAGCTCTTAATGAATCATTTTTATCAGTCATTTCGCGTGAGCTTTTCACGCCGAATTATGGCGCTTGTTTGGCTCAAATCACGTATCGTTCGAGAGTTATTGCGTAATACGAATTTTTTCACATGTGCACGCGACTACACAGAATACGAACCTAATTAAACGAATGGATATGCGAGAATTCGACCATCGTATCGTGCCAGATGTAACGCGAGATGACGTTGCGCAAATGGTGTCCAGTTTCGGATTCGTGTGGTCGAAGGTTCCAGATTGAATTTGACGTGGGTGTGAAGGGGGAGGCGGGGGTGTTATGCGGAATAGGAGATTAACTGGAATGATGGAATATTAATATTCGAGATTTCCTCGTGTATTTTTGTCAGGATTTCAGCGAAAACGAGTGGAGAACATGTGAAGAGTAAGACCTCTTTGACTAATTTATACTTTGAAATGATTAAAATTCAAAAATCCAAAAAAATCTTGAAAAGAAGTTTTTTTTTGAAAAATTTTTTCCACGGAAATATTGTTTTTAAAGGTTTTTTATTCGAAAATCATCGAACGTGTCGCAGCCAAATCTACGAAGTCTGGGCAATTTTTGGATTTTCGATTAATATTTAAATTACAATTGAACAACTCTTCGCGATATTTTTGCAAGCGATTTCTATACGAGCAGTGTTTTATTTTATTATATTTTGTTAACGAAATTAAAATCATAAAAAATTCTGATTGTGTTGCTACCAAATTATTATCATAATTGATATTTCACCTTTATAATTTGGAACTAATCAGATGAGATTTCATTATGCAATTTTAATCAGGTGAGTTATCAAATCGCAAATTTTAGTGCAATCGTTATCT
Organism: Maconellicoccus hirsutus; assembly: GCA_003261595.1. Classification (NCBI taxonomy): domain Eukaryota; kingdom Metazoa; phylum Arthropoda; class Insecta; order Hemiptera; family Pseudococcidae; genus Maconellicoccus; species Maconellicoccus hirsutus. The sequence continues at coordinate 75,173 of QBDW01002256.1, forward strand.
GATCAATGATCAGTGATCATACTTTATGATATCAATTTACCCTGAACTGGTGACGTCATCAATGTTAATAAAAATAATTTCTTGCCCCTTTTTCAAATTTTTTAATTTTTTAAACTTTTTGAATATTTATTAGGTGAGTTTTTGGATATTTTGCTAAAAATGAATTTTTGTTGATATTTGATTTATTTCATATTTTGGTGATTTTTATTTATTTACTTTTTTAATTTAATTTTTTTAGTACGCTTTACGTGCATTTTTGCGATTTTTGTCGTACAATATTTTTACGATTTTTCCCCGTTTTTTTTATCATTTTTTCAACGTTTCTTTTTAAATTTAATTTTTGATTTTTTTGGCTTTTTTCAAAGTTTTCAATTTTTTAGTATTCACTTGGTGAGTTTTTGGATATTTTGCTGAAAATGAATTTTTGTTGATATTTGATTCATTTCATTTTTTGATGATTTTTACTTACTTTTTAATTCATTTTTTTATATGGTTTTATGTGCATTTTTGTAATTATTGTAGTATTTTTAATAATTTTTTTGCCTTTTTTAAAATTTTTTTTAGTTTTTTTAACTTTTTGAATATTTATTAGGCGAATTTTTGGATATTTCGCTAAAAACTAATTTTTATTGATAATTCATTTTTTTCATTTTTTGATTATTTTTACCTACTTTTTTGACTTAATTTTTTTATACGCATTATGTGCATTTTTATGATTTTTGTATTACTTTTCATAATTTTTCGATCTTTTTTTTGATAATTTTTTAAACATATTTTCAATATGTTTTTTTTTCTAAATTTAATTTTCGATTTGTTTGTTTCATCCATTGGTGTGTTTTTTGTCTTTCTGGAAAATCTTTTAATTATTTATTTAAACTTTTTGAATATTTATACGAGTTTGTAGCGACAGTTGGAGCAGAATCAGGTCTGAGATTCCTTGTATAAAAATTTTTCAGAGTTTTATTCGCTTTTTGAATAAATTTATTCATAAAATTTTCACCTTCAGCTTACATTTTCTTTCGTAAAACACTATAAATTGTGGGAAAATAATCGATTCAAGTCGTAATTCGACCATATAGAAAGTCATTATACTTGAAAATATTCCAAGCAGAATAAAAAATGTAAAAATTGAAGCTTTTTTAGATTTTTTTGTGTTGAAATCGTGTTATTGGATTTTTTGTTCTTGTCTCTGAGCACATTTAACGCTTTTAGAAACATTGAATAGGATATGAGTGTGCCCCTCCCCCTTCTTGATGCTTTTCATTTTGGCAATCAAAATAAAATGGCTTCTCATTATGCATTCATAATTTCATCGCTTTTGATTGCAATCTGACATCATTTCATTTTGTAATCACTAATCTGATCACATTGTGTGATTTAATCGTGAAAATATCTCATTTTTTTGATACACGTGATAATATAATTTGATCATATTTCATGCATTTTTTCACGCAATTGCAGTCGGATTACACGAAGGATTATACGTATTTTATATTTCAGCAAATACGCGAACGACGGTATTAAAATATTCCTTTGTTATTTATTTATAATGCACATTCGAATAAAAGATTTTGAATATTATTATGACGCGGAATAGCACGAAGCGTGCAAGCGTGAAAAATTAAGTTTAATTTCCGGCGTTATTCTATCAACGAGTTGTATGTATTTTGGTGTAATAAAAAATACGCGTATTTTGGAAACCCCTTTTCGTACGCGTCAAGCGATTAAAAAAAACACCTTGATACGAAGATTCGAAAAACCTATATTTGCTTAATACGTTTGCCAAATGCTGTCCAAGGTTTTGCACCATTTTTTCTCCTCCTCATGATGGTACCACGATAGAACCACCATAATTTTTCTTCAGCCCAAGGTATCTTCTTGGTTCGTATAAATCGAAAGGTATGGTTTATTCACACGGCGATGAGCGATGACAACATTGTCACGCCATCGTTGCCCTCGCAACATAGCTTGACACGGTGGAAACACCGTTTACACGGTAGAATCACCTTAACATTGGCCGTGAATTGTTTTGCCGCGAGCACGTGCCGCTAAGTGCGACGTTCCGGCGAACCCATCGATGCCAAAATTTCGATCCATGACCCCGCGCCGCCCTCCGACCACGGCGAGGAAAAATTTCAGATGCGTAGTATCCTCCCGTTAGCGGCGTAATTTCGAAATGCCGCCGTCCGCCGAGCAAATTTAACGCATCGATTTGCCCGAAACTACGCAGTTGTTCACCCTTTGTCCCTGTGTGACTTTCGATGGCCGTAGAATTCTTACGCACAAGTACGTAAAATTTCGTTTTTATTTCTGGCCGACTCGGAAAATTCTCAAGTATTCGGCGCCAAATGGAAATCTAGATTCGGCGAAACGTTCGTTTATGTTTTGACGTCAGTAAGGGATTCGCATGTAAGTGCCATTGGCATCGAAACAGATGTGAATTTGCGCAAGGTCATTCAACGGTGAAAACTTACGATCGTCTACTTTCGACTATGTAAATGACGTGAGTTTTTTCGTGAATTTGTACGAAAAATGATTTCATTTCTGTCACCCACAATGTTGCGGTAAATTGACCTTAACGAAGGATGCGTGTCGAAAATTCGAGCAATTTTCACGTTTCACTGTGACGTACTCGTAGTTCTAATGCGCGATTTGTGCCTTTTGTGATTTGGGTTTGAAAAAATTGCGTAATTTTACGCCACGTCAGGTGCTCAGGTGATGAGTCTTTTTTTCCGATTGAATATTCGTAAGCTACGTTCACCAGCGATTTTCTCGTCAACGTATTTTATGTGCGAATTATATTTGTGATAATTTGTGGGAAATTTTATGTCGAATATTTTTACTTAATTTTTTCCTAAATCTGGTTTTCCCCCTTGAAATCCACATTGTAAAACGTCGCTTACGTATCAATTTAAAAGGCCATTTTCGGTCCCGGATCATGAGTTTCGAAGGCCCAAGGCAATCAAGGCTTCTGTAGTGTCCCCCCTCCAAACATTTTCCTAAAATTTTTTTTAGGATAAAAATTGTTGAAAAATTTTCTTTATGAAACGTCATGTCCTTACAATACATAGAAAAGTGGAAATGAGCTTAGTTTTAAATTTTGTATTGATTTCTTGTTACCTTTTTTTTTTATTTTTTTTTGTCTCCATATTTATGCGAAAAAGTAGTGAATTTTGTTAAAAAAGAGCACAAAAATGAAAAAACCCGAAGATGCGAAATATTTTTGAAAAAATCACTCAAAAATTGTTCATTTTCGATAAACGACAATCAATTTTTTATGAATTGGTAACACTGTCGAGAAATGTGACGTCATATATATTTTTTTTAAATAAGCGTAAAATTCGTTTATTTTTTTTCAATTACAAATTTCTTTTAGTCTAAAATTTGATTTCATTGATGTAGAGGGAGAGGGAAGGTGACATTGAGAGGTTCTGGAAAGAATTGGTCGCTTATCAACTGTCTGAGATATCATGCTTACATCGATTACCAAAAATATCGATATATTTTTCAAAATTACATCAATATTATCGATGTTTTTGATAATCGATACGACATACCATATCGATTATCAGGTATATCGATATTTTCATTGTTAAATATATCGATATTTTCGATTATCAAATATATCGATATTTTGATTATCGAATATATCGATATTTTCGATTATTGAATATATCGATATTTTTTATTATGGAATATATCGATATTTTCGATAATAAAATCGTTATTTCAGGTCTTTTATGTAGTCAATATTTTCGATAACTGATTTCGATTTTTGTATCTATAAGAAGCTTCTTCATCAAGCCAAATTTCGTTCGTTATCAACTTGAAATAAATCTTAAAAAAAAAATAATAACACGCAGGGTTTCGCAGACATAAAAACTACACCCAACTTCTTCCGCCAGGGCATTGCCACTGAGAACTCTCCAGCACATACCAATTATCTAAACAACCGTTACTAATACCAGTACTTATCGAAGTAAAAAAAATTACAAATCTAATACCTTCGGGCCAATCTCCAAAGATATTCTACCAAACCGAGTATCACGTACAACGCTGATCCTTTATAAATTTTAATATATTCTATCGAAATGGAAGCCCATACAACGCATTTCAATTAATTTCCTGCGCCCACCCGATCACTCACTCCGATAACTTTTACTTTTCGGGTTACTTGGAGACTCGATTTCAAAAATAGGAATCACGGTTCGTCAATCGACCATTTCCTTTATTAAAATAACCCACGTAACCCAAATGCAAATATGTCACGTTTCACATAACGAGTCTGACAATTCGAAGAGGAAAAACTCATTGACCTTGTGCGCATAAGAATACTCCGCGAACCCGTTAATTACATCTGTCTCGTGATACCCGAACTCGGTTATTGGTGCGGCACGACGATCAAGCGAAAACAGCCGTTTCGCGTCATCAAGAGCCATAAACAATGGCGAATATAAAAATAACCATATGCGATCCGCTAAACCTGTCATAACACGTAAGACATATAATTTGCCATTGCAACGCGGTGCAACGGCATTGGAAGTGCGCCAACGGAAATGACCATTACTTCCAGTAAATGGTTATTTTTTGCTCACGCACGTAATTACATACACGACAAAAAGCACCGAGTACGTGACCACGAACAGATAAGCATAGGCGTCGGTTACATCTTGAAATTATAAATTAACGTCGAAAGATTCATCCTTCTTTCGACTAATCCACGAAACTAATCAGTGAAACAAACCAACTCCTCGGATTCCAAACAAAAACAGGATTAGATCAAGCAAAGCTTTTATCTTCATCTGGCATCAATTGGATGTCCGGTCAGTGGTAAGCAACCGAAGAGAAAAGAGAATCGGGCATGACCCAGTTGACATTTTCCAAGAAATTGGTCGGCATGGTTCAACTGAAAGGTTTCTCGTGCTTCCTTTCCCCCTGACCAATTTATCGCCACGTTACTTTGCCTCTGGTTTTATTTACATTAGTCGATCGTGTTTTTTTTTCGCAGTGCGGACAAATTAGGCGTGACGAGGTTTTTTTTTTCAATCGAGTTCCAACGTAAAAGGAAATATTATTGGAAAAATTCCTCGTAAGAACGTTGCAAATGTGGTTGTTCAGCGGATTTCTCAATCTTGTTTATTTTTTTCGTTTTTTAAAATGATCGAAACTTTTGATATGATTTCAATCGTAATTGATTTCGATTACCGAATATCGATAGTCGATAATGGATAAAAAATTTTCTAATTCACAGCACAATCGAAAAACATTCTAAAATTGCATAATACTCGAAAAAGTAATTAAAACGAGCCAATTCAGGTGTCAGATAAATCCCGAGTAAAAAATCATCGAACCGTAGTATCGATATTTTCCCACGAGTATTAGCGGCGCATTAACATTTACGCGACCCGCTCGAAGCGGGGCGTTATCGTACGTGAGCCACTAGTATCTAGCGGAAAATATTCGACTGCTCGGGCCCAATACTTGAACTTTTTTTTACTCGAAATTTATCAATTTTTGAGGTTCAACGATTATCAGGTTTTTGATTTGAATTATTTTTTAGAATATTTTACCCTTTTTTTCGAAACAAAAAATACGAATTTTTTATCATCTGAGTAATTATGTCAAGATTGAACGTAGGGTGTGTGCTTAAAAAACTAAAAAAGTATTTATTTTCAGTGACGTGAAAAAAAAAATCATGAAATAGCTCTATATAGTTATATACGTCTTGTATTTTATTTTCATGGCGAAATAACCCTCAAAGAGATAAACGACAACAATAAAAAAAAACTTGTTGATGCTTACCGTAGGATAAATTTCCTAAAAACAAATTCTCTATGGAAGTGCGAATAAACCACGTAGAGAAAAATATACCTCAAGGCCGGAATAACATGGCAATAGGAATAAATCGTATGAAAATTGTACAAGGGCTACCGGACTCTCAATTTCATAGCGACTTCAAGTTCAAGGTCGACAATGATTTCAAGACAATTGTATCGCGATAAAGTGACGAATTTTGGTGACGTTGCGGAATCAAATTAAATATTTAAATTGAATTAAATAGATTGTTCTTTCGTGCTATTTGCTGTAAATGAGAAATACAACCATTATAATTCCATTTACGAACCAGTTGCCCCATCGAAGAACAGGTGTAGCGAGGATGATTACTGGATACAGTGTTGCCAACTACTATTGCTTATGTGAACCTCGATGCGTATTTGTATTGATATTTGAATGCTTTTCGTTGGAATTGAATGGTTTTAAAGGTACAGAAGCGAGGTGCTTATAGAGAAATTTTCGGCAATTTGAGATGGGCCGATGTTTTCTAGAATAAACTTGCTCCTGGGTTAATTCATCTTCCTGTTGATCGTATATCAAGTTTTTGAAAGGGTAATCTACTTGCTTCTATGGATTGGGACTACTGAGCAATTAATCTCATTGAAAAGATATCCTCTAATTTTTTATGCATTCCGATTATAAATTATTTTACATGGAATTGATCGAACGATGGTTCGAACAAGGCGTAGAAATTAATTATTTTGTTATATTTACCATAGGTCAGGGTTTCAGTACCACTCAACAGACCATCGATTTCTCCAGCCAGTTTCGTTTGTTGGATAAAATGAAAGATGGAAATTTACTGAGTTGCCATTCAAGCGGAAGCCCACTTTCAAGTGAGAATTTTGCATTTACCTTTTGTTTTCGATACATTTCATCGATTGAACGCTTCACGAGAGCTTTGCAGCTTATTCCATCGGGAATACTGACATTTTCATCGCTTATTTTGTCGAGCTGTAATTTTTCACGTGTTATTAAAGGTTTAGAAGGGAGGTTTTTTTCGACGTATATTTCGGCGTAAACAGGTGACGTGTTGTGTTTTCGGCTCAATTACGTAGCCATTTTGAAAATATTCTGCGTTTCTTCTTCGCGATGTAAATAACTTTCGTTGTATCGACGCAGTTAAGTTTATCGTGCCGAATCTCATCGTAGTAATGGAGACGAATGTAGTATTCGCGAAATTTCGACGATTTGTTGATTGTCGTCGAAGGCTTCGAAATAATGCCAATTTTTGATTATTTTTGGAATTTTTATCACTTCATTTACAAGAGCTCCAAGAGGTTATTTTCGATTTGATTCATGGGTAACGACACGTTCATGACGTTCATCATCCGATCCGACAATGAAGACAAAGATTTAACCAATATTCTCAACATATTGGCGATGTAACGGTTCGTCAAGGTCGTCGAGTTACAGAACACGCTTCCGATTCGAAAATAAAACGACCTCGACGAAATTAAAAAGCAAAGTTTGATCGAAAGTGTACATCGGTGAATTTTCTTCATTGGGGAATCCGCACGAACGATTATTTAGCAAAATAACCGCAGATTTTTTCAGCGAACTTGAACTCGTGTGCAGATGTGTGAGATCTTTACTCGGTAAAAATGCGTATTAAGAATTACAGCGTTATCGTGTAATTTCGGTTCTGTACCGAGAACAATGAGTCATTGTTTTATTATCGAGGAGAAATTCAGGTAATTGGGTATGATTTAATCAATAGTGATCGAACTTATCCTTATCGATGTATAAAAGTTGAGATGTGCTCGCAAGATGAATTTTTTAAATGTGCATTTTTGGAAATTTTTTTATCGCGTATGTGATGAAATTTTTCCACGTGGAACTCGTGGAAACGTAAACGTTTCCTGTGTATGTCCCTTCAATTGTTCGGGTTGGTAAGTAGACGCGTGGAATCGATGTTGAACCAGTTTCTGAGGCATATTTGGCTTCGAAATTTTTATTTTAAAATATTATGAAATATCTGGAGAAATTTCCAGTTGTAAGATTTAGCAAAAAAAAACTCGGTTATTGATTTTTCATCCATTATACATTATTTTACTCCCATTTTCTGGGTAAATTTCGTTATACATATAATATTTTTATCCTATTTCGATGTGTTGAAATCTTGAAAGCTTGATAACTCGTCGTGCATTTGATGTAGGTAAAAAATTTATATAACCTACTTTGTAGTACTCGTCAAGATGTGTAAATTTTATTATATACAAATTTTGCTTAACTGGAATATTTCATGAGATATCACGTTCAGAAGCTTTACAAGTATAGCTCATTAGTCATTAAATATGCAAGGTAAAAGAAAAACTTTCATTTTCATTTTTTTTGTAAATTTTATTACTTACTAATTTCATCTTACTTGAAAAACTACAGAACGATGGCGTCTTGAAACTGTACAAGTTAAATAACTCATTAAATATGCAAAATTTGAAAAAAACCCAAATAACTAATTTTGTTGTAAATTTTACGATCTATAAATCGTGTGATGTGCAAATTTTATGCTACTTTAAAATTAACGAAGTTATGGCGTTTTGAAACCTAATAAATTCGCTGACACCTGTAATTAACGAGATAGGTAAAAAGTTCACATAACCTATTTTGTAGATCTCGTTGCCATCTACAAAATCACTCTAAGGTTATTTCTGCCTATCTTCAATATTTAAGGAGTTACACCTTTTTGAAACATTCAAACGGTCATAACACATTGAAGGCTTAAATTCCTCCTTACACTACTTTGTTCCCCATCTCAAAGGCTACAAACAGGTTCTTTGCAATTACCACCTATCTGTTAATTCGATGAGTTAATAAATCGCCAACATAAATGCATTATTCGATATCGCAATCAACGTAATATTTATCTCGAAAAGACGACACAGTTTTTTTTTATCGGAACGCATTTTTAAACTTGACTAGGTCACGTAGATGCAATATACGTACGACCTCTCTAGGTAATTGACCGCTGAAACCTATTTATCCTTGAGGACAAACAATCTATAAAAATCACTCCACCTTGAATATAATTCCGTCGATTGTAAATCCTACTCCGGCTCTAAGATCCAAATGATTGTCGAAAAAGCCATTCAGAACGGATAACCTTGGCTAGCGTGAAACCGAATATTTACATAGCTGAAACCAGTCTACGCGTTCTCGCCCACCTAAACATCGTGATTCGTAGGAAGAATGCAATCCCTAATGCATACTCGATGCTTGAAATCGAAAAAGAACACCGATTCGTTTATCATTATGTAAAGAAACTAAAGATTATACCAAAGCGTGTTTTGCGTACACGCCAAGATGACGTTCGATGTATTTTTTTCTCGAACAAGAAAAACCAAGTGTTTGTAAATATTGATAAAAAAACAATAGATTTGTACGAATTGTGTAACGAAGAATATTTTTCAATGTCGAATCGTCGACGTATACGACACGTAACATATGGCGCGATATCTCCTCGTCATCTATGGAGAAACCATCAAGTGTTCAAATTTTTGGCAACCAGGCGAGCAGAGTCACTAAGTCGCCTAGGCGACCCTTCGACGTCGCATTCTCGCGTAAATTTTCAAGATACGATTCCCATGAAATCTGCAAGATGCGACAAAATACCCAAATATAATTTACAATGCGCATTTTACATCTCCGTACACGATAAAAGTCATCTTTTTGGTAATATACTCGGACGGAAACGACGATATTTACGAATTACGATACATCCTCGTGCAACGAACGCACCTAAAGCTGAAAGAAAATACGATGAATTTAAATTATTCGTATACTATATCGCTACGTGACAAAATACATGCAACGTGCTTCGTTCTCGCGCAGCCATTCGTGTTCTAGAATTTCGCTATGATTAATTGAAAATGACGTACATCGCAAAACCTTTTAAAGCCGACGTCGTCGTTTTTAATTGAAAATATCTCGACGACGGGGCACCCACGTTGTACATAAATTGATACGCATCCGTCACATCGCGTTATTGTTACGTAATCGACGAATTATCATTTTCAAAATTACTTCTTACCGAGTTGTCGTCGTAACATTTGTCGTGGAAAAAACTACGAAATTTATTCGTATAAATGTCACGTTTTCGGGGCTTGTTTTTGATGAATTGTCGCATTTACATTTTATTATAGTAATTCATCTTTTCTTTTTCACCAGAAAATACTATACCAAGTCGCTTAGAATTCAAGTAAAATTACCATAAATTAATGTCATTTCTTTGAATTTTTGAAATTTACCGTAAATTACCGTATTTTTCAATTGACTGTAAATTACCGTATTTTTCAAAATTAACCGTTAATTACCGTATTTTTAAACATTTACTATAAATTACCATATTTTTGAAATTTACCGTAAATTGCATATTTTTTAAAATTGACCGTAAATTACCGTATTTTTTTTAAATTACCATAAATTACCATATTTTTGAAACTTACCGTAAATTGCATGTTTTTCAAAATTAACCATAAATTACCGTATTTTCAAACATTTACCATAAATTACCATATTTTTGAAACTTACCGAAAATTACCGTATTTTTTGAAACTTACCGTAAATTATCGTATTTTTTGAAATTTACCATAAATTACCATATTTTTGAAATTTACCGTAAATTGCATATTTTTCAAACTTAACCGTAAATTACCGTATTTTTAAACATTTACCTTAAATTACCATATTTTTGAAACTTACCGTAAATTACCGTATTTCTTTAAATTTACCATAAATTACCATATTTCTGAAACTTACCGTAAATTGCATATTTTTCAAAATTAACCGTAAATTACCGTATTTTTTAAAATTTACCATAAATCATGATATTTTTGAAATTTACTGTAAATGTTCTTAGGAAAAGAAAAAAATCTGAAAACAGTAATTCGCTGGTAATTATGGAGCATTACGGTAATTTGTTTGTAATTCCATGGTAATTACAGCTAATATATGACGTCATATTATTTTAATAAGCATACATGCGTTAATTTTTTTATCAATCTTACTTGATTTTTCTTTCAATACAGATTTTCTTTCTTTATTAAATTTAACCACATTGACATAAGAAGGTGAGGGGAGGTGAAGTTGAAAGGGTTTTGATTTGGTTAAAAAGGTAGTGAAAAAATAGTGTTCAGAAAATAATACGTTAGGTATGGGGCATCACGTAATTACCATAATTCATTTATAATCATACCTCAATTTGTTGGTAATTACGGTAATTTATGTGTAATTACATGGTAATTATGGTTCTCTTATGTGTAATTACGTGGTAATTATGGTACTCTATGTGTAATTATGTGGTAATTACGGTAATTTATATGTAATCACGTAGTAATTACGGTAATTTTTGTGTAATTACGTGGTAGTGATGGCAATTTATATGTAATTACCTGGTGATTACGGTAATTCATGCGTAATTACGCGGCAATTACGGTAATTTGTGGTAATTACGTTAGTTTGATCGTAACTATGCGGCATTTCGGTAATTTGTTGGTAATTACACGAATCACTCCTTACGGACGGTGATTTACGGAAATTTAATATCTAGCGGACGGATTATACGAAGATTGGCAGTTGGCACGTATTGCTCGCTTTATTGAGGACTCACAAACGACTGTACGTTTTTACGAACGTGATTACACAGCATACACAATTTTACGCGAATTGTCGCGTGACTAAATGAAATTTTTATATTTTAATTTTCGTTTTCTTTTTCTCCTTTTTCTGACGGCGTGTACAGTTAAGCGGCGATGACGGTTGCCATGGAAACGATTCATTAAGGTTGTAAAGAGATAGCATGAGGAGGACGACGACGATGGTGAGCGTGAAAAGCATAGCGCAAGCATAGCGCAATCGTTGTTTACGTCGATCGCGTATATTGTACATGTGGCGTATGCGTATACCATGTACGATAAATACGAAAGCGAGCTGTCGCGTATTTAGAAAAGACCATCGAGAGTGCGGATGTATTAAAGCGCAAAGAACCAATACCAGCGTCATATTTACGAAATGACGCCGAACCGTATACCTGCTATGGTGTTTTGGTCTTTTTTTTTCTTTTCCTTCGCATTGAGTTTATATAGAAGGTGCGCCGGAGCGGCGACGGTGTTGTATGTCGTCATTAGGTTTTGCCTTGCTGTGGTGTGTATGTATAGAAAATGAAGGAAAGGGAGATGAAGGAGTCGGGTATGCGGTGAAAGAGTTTATTGCGCTGTATCGACGTAGCGTATTACGTGCAGATGTAGAGTTGAGTTTTACGGTGTTGTACGGACATGGACGCGGTATAAGCGTCGAATAAGCCAGAGGAAGGGAGCTGAGAGGAGTTGAATTGGTACGCGGATTCGGATCGACAGTATAATAACAGAGAGCGTATGAGGTTATCTACATACATACGGGAAGGGCATTGCTCGCTCGATACTCGGCGTGACGTATGGATCCAATTTTGGGTGATTTTTTTCCCCGGAGATTTCAGTATTGCGGGAAGTCGAGGTGTTTGTTTACACTTGCCAGATGACGATTTAATTCACGTGCTATGCGTATTTGTTACAGAGTCGTGGGTGGATTTGCATTCGCACTGTCTCCATAGTCCGGGCCGTGTAACACCTCCGTTTGTCTCGGCCGGCGAAGAATACTTGAGATTGTTGAAGGAAGCTCAACGAGATAGCAACCATTCATCGGCCAGAGTATCTAGAGCGTCGTCGAATATAGCTTCGTTGAAAGGAAGGTAAGCTCGTGACCTATTAAAGGCATTTTTACGCGTTCAATTGCGTAGGGTGTCTTCGCGGTTACGTCACCAGTGACTCGCAACGAGGCGCAGATCATACGATGGTGAATTAATTTACGCCGAGTTATTTTTAACCAATCGGTGTTTATTTCCCTCGTCCAACTCGTCGAGACGAACTGGTTGTTCGGCATATTTTACCTCGGAGCCGCGCATCGTCAGGAGCGCGGCCACGATTTGGTTCAACAAACCAGTTCTCTGTTCGTTTACCGGAGAGTAAACGCGATCGCGAGCACGTAGTCTCGTAGGCTACTGCTTTCACCTTTGATAAGAGAAGAAATTCCAAGCAGGGGGTGAGGGGTTTGTGATTTTAACCTACTACAGTGTTTGTAAATTTTACGATAATGTTATCGTAATAGCGATGGATATCACGAGTTGTATTTTTCAACCATTCAAATAGTGCGGTAGGTTATTGCCCGGTGTAGCGAAAAGCGAACACAGGAAACGAAAGGCGATTTCAGCGAAACAACGTAAATAAGGGAGAATTCTCGTTTTTTTGGGTCGTTAGACGACACTTCGAGTTTAATTTACCTGCGGCGAGTGTTGCGCTGGGGGATGTTTAAATTATAAAGGCACCTCGACGCACGTGTGACTGAATGTAAAAAATCGATCTCCAAAGCTAGACTAACCTTTTGCGTAATTGGCGAGTTGACTGAACTGTGGTCGATGAACTTGCATCGGGGTTTTATCTTTTTTACATTTTTGGCGATAGTGAGATGTAGATACGAGTGGTGGGTTTGATTATAAGATTTCTCGGAAAGTTACTCGTGTGAGGGAATTAGCGTGGTTTTTGTGTTTTCTTTGGTACACGAAGTGGATAACCCGAGAAGTTCGACGAAGTTTTTCCATTATTGCGATATTATTTTTCAATTTTATTTTCCCAGAATGTTATGAAATTTATTCGGAATATCGCTTAAATGAGTTATAAATTATTTTTTAAACGGTTCGATATCGAAAGCGTAAAATTTAGGTTTATTATACTCGTGACCTCGTCGAATTGTATTTTTTGCCAAGTGTTTAAGTGGCTATTTCAAGTGCTTGTTAAGAGTTTTTCGAGTAGAAAATTAATTTCGAAGATGTTTTTTTTTTGAGAAAGAATTGACCTGAATTTCGTAGAATATGCTTGTTACATTTATCGAGGAAAAATTACGAAATGAAGATTTTTATTCAGAAAAAAAAGAATTGATGAACTTGAATTATTCATTTGCATGAAAAATAAGTATTTTTTATATTTACTTTGTTACCGATGTTTTACTCCTTGGTTATATTTTGTGTCTAATTTCTTCAAAATTGACTAAAAATAATTTTCTTGGAAAAGTTGAAATGTTAAAAATTTTGATTTTTGAAAAATTTCATGTTTTTGAATTTTTTATAAACTTTTTACGCAAATGGAGAAATCATTTTGATGAACAAAATAAATTTGAAATTCAAAATCCAAAGTAAATTTTTCAATTTAAAAAAAAAACACCATTTTTGTCTACATATTTTTTGAGCGAAAAATTTTGTCACCTGGGTATTTCCAAAGGTGAAAAATAACCCGTAAGTCATTTTTGCCATTTTCTCAAAATTTTGAATTTTTTCCCTAAAAATTTTTGACGATGTGAGGATCGGATTGCAAAACTTTTATGGACAAAATTTGTCCCTTTGTTTAAAATTTATTATTTTGAAATCTAATTCAAAAAAATTTTTGTTTTGAGCATTTCCTCAAATTCCGAAATAGCACTTCGAGTAAATCCATATTTTATTTCGAAATCTGTCTAATGAACTTATGCTCTTTCTTGAAAGCTGAAAATTTTCAAATTTCTATGGTCAGATTTGTCTCGAGTGCCGAAATGTTGATTCTGATTTTTGTGTTTTCATATAATGATCAATTTTTATCAGTTTTTCGTGTATTTTTTTGAGAGGAAATCTTAGACTCGTTATTTTTATCAATTTTTGGGTTATGTTTTTTATTTTTGAATTTTTATGAACTTTTTTGACATTTTTTGCTAATAATTGAAAAATTCAAATTCAAGTATCAAATTTCAAGCATTTCATAATACTTATTTGTCGTATTAACAATGTCACTCAGACAATATAGCAAAAAATTCCGATTTTCCAGTTGGAATTTTGATCAGAGCTAAAAATTCCTCTGATGAATCAGGTTCATGTAATTTTTCTCAACTTTGAGAGAGAACTTGTTTTTCAGTAAACTTTTCCTTCAAAAAAAGGTGACTAAAATAATTTAAAAAAAATTGAATACTTCCAACTGTCTTCACATTCGACTGTAATGATTTTTACTCGATAAAAATATCCATGATAAATTTTATAATATCGTAGGAGTTCTTGAATAATATTTAAGTGCAATAAAAAACGACATTTTGATATCTATTTGATTTCTATTGGACTTTTGATTTATTTGTTTTGTCAAATAATCAAACAAATTTTTCATTCCTCGATTACACGGTGTTCTGTATGCAAATAGTGACGTAATGGGTTTTCATTTCAAGGTCGCTCAATCTCCTTTACGCGATAACCAGTCGAACAGGTTTTTCAAATCAATTTCGCTCATTTTCTTGTACGCGAAAAATGGTCTGACGGGTTTTCGAATCAAGGTCGTTTGGTTTCCTTTGCGTGATAACCAGTCTGGCGGGTTTTTCAAACCGAGTTCACACATTTTCCTGTAATTACGTGAAAACTAGTCTGACGGGTTTTCGAATCGAGGTCATTTGGTTTCCTTTGCGCGATAACCAGTCTGACAGGTTTTTAAATCAAATTCACCCATTTCCCTGTACATGACATCTGCTCGGACAAGTTTTCGAATCAAGGTTGAGATCGAAGTTATCTGATTTCCTTTGTGTAATGAATTACCGTTTCGATCAATTTTTTATGAAACAAGAAAGCAATCAATTTTCTCCATCTCGTCTAAAATTCATGTAAAGTACAACAGTGTACTTTTTTCTTTCCTGTAATAGAAAAATCCTTCTATTTGTAATAGTGATAAATTCAGCTTAAAAATTGAAACGAAAATTTACATAAATAATAAAAAAGTCCATAGCTTTAGGAGCATATCGATCGTAACACACGCACACAAACAATCCGACGGATATACGCACACAAAAGGTTCGCCATTTCAACGCACACGTTTTCAAACTAAAAAGACGGAAAAGAAATGCGGAGAAATTGCGTTTTTCTTTCGCTCGTCGGAAAATCACGTCTTGTTATTTACTCGCACGCCACCTTAAACGTTAAACTGTTTACGTTCGCTGTGTTGAGACGAAATCGAGTAAATATTTACGGTATATTTTACGCGGTTAACGCTCTCCTTTCCACGCGGCCTCAAGAATTCACACGATTCAAAGTTCCTCTGTAAGCGCGAGAAGGCTGATAAGCCTTTCAAGATATGCGAATGTGAAATTTGCATGTATGCCGCACGCGAAAAAAATTCGGTATGAAATTACATTCGAAGTAATCCCGATTATGTGTCCTATTCTATATTTCATCGTTATCGAGGTTTTCTGTGCTGGTGTTTCGATAAGATTTATTTTTAAATTTATTGTTCGACGTTTAGAATAGTGATAAAAGCAATAATGAAGATACCTATTAATTTCGTTCTTGGTGTTGGTTTTAAAATAAATATTTATATCTGAGCAATTAAAAATTCTGATAATGATGCATGTTGTAATCGATGAGCCAAATAAACGATTGCAATGAGCTCGTCCGTTCATCAATGTAAATTATTGATCGAGTTGAAATTTTTTTTAATTTTGTCGTTTATTTTGGAAATTTTTTCGCAAGATAATCACTACCTTTAGTGTTGCCTTCACCTTCAACTTGGACTATACAATGAGATAAAATTCGTGTAGTGTTAATGTTAATGTAACGATGAAGCGTATAATTCGTGTATTTTTTTCACGACCTGCAGTACACGTGATTTTCATTTGGAACAAGTCGCATTACCCGAACCGGTTCGTGTAACGCCGC
This sequence comes from Maconellicoccus hirsutus, assembly GCA_003261595.1. Taxonomy (NCBI): domain Eukaryota; kingdom Metazoa; phylum Arthropoda; class Insecta; order Hemiptera; family Pseudococcidae; genus Maconellicoccus; species Maconellicoccus hirsutus. The sequence continues at coordinate 91,752 of QBDW01002256.1, forward strand.
AAAATTTACTAACCACGTCGAGAATTTTTTTTCGGGACCTAATTTTCGAAATTTTTCTTATCGCGTGCACCGCAATCAGCGTTTTTCTACTTTGGAACCAGTTCCGTTTTCAAAGCTGGTTCAAAGGATAGTGTCTTGCGAGCAGTCAAAATAATCGATTCTTTTTCTTTATCAAAGTTCATCGAGTGTTCGATTATCTAATTAATGTCTTTTGTGTCTTTCCATTTGCGCTAGCATACATCGAAAATTTGTGTAATTGGGAGTTGTATTTTTGAAATGATTAATTACACGTGTGAATCGAATGAGAGCTCGATGAGGTGTCCAGAAAATATTTTTGAGTGATAAGGTTTTCATTTTTTATAAATGAATTGATTTTATTTTCAATGAACGCTTTTTTCAATTTTTACAAAATTTTCGAAATAATTAAGTAGCAGTTGAAATTGGTTTTGGGAAAATACGATTTTGAAATATTAAAAGTTTGAATATGATTTTGGTATTTTTTTTTTAATTTATTAAAGAAATATGATATGGAGGGGGAGGGGAACTTGAACTAAAAAACAACCAACAGGTTTTACGTTTATTGGACGATTTTTCACATTTTTTCTAGAGTCTTGAAATTAGCTTATTTCGACGTTTCCTCTCTTCCCCTCTCTCTTTTCCATTTTTTTATTGCAAATTTATCGCATTTTTTTGCAGTAAGTTGATGAAAATTGAATTACCTCATATGGCGTAAATTACGTAATCGTTACTTTGAACTCTTTTTTCTCTATAGTCCACCCCCCTTCCCCCTCCCTCATCATATCTTCTTCGAACTTGTTATCACCCTCGTAAATTACAAATATTATATTTTGAAAATTCTGAAAAATTTGATCCGTACTTGAAACAAAATTTCAAAGTTTGAAAAAATTAGGACATTATTTTGGAAAATTTTAAGATTTTTTTGATAATTTGAATGCTTAATTACTTTAATTACATATTTTAACGAAAATATTTTCAAATAAGCCTAAACCAGCATTTATCACTCTTCCCCTCAAATTGATCATTATCCTGGAGATTCGGGAAGCTTGAGGTCTGTAGATGAATAAATGTGATTATCCCGCATCAAATTATTTACCCCCTCATCTCCTTCCCTCCCTCCATTTTGCTTCAAAGTTATCGGATTAATTATTCAAAAAATCACAATTTTATTCAATAAAATTGATCAATATTAAGCCAATGAGATGATATTTTTTTTTTAGAAATTTAATAATTTAGTCGAAATCGTATTTGAAAATTTATTTTTACAAAAATTTCACAAATTCGGAAATTTTTCAGTTTGATAAACTACAAAAGGGCATCATAATTTCACTTTTTTTTGAAAATTTTCCTGTCAATAAAAATCTATTTTTTTCTAAAAAAAAATTTTTCAAATTTAATGACAAAGACATGTTTTTGATAAATGAAGCAAAAAAGGTAAATAAATCCAAATTTGAAATGAAATGGACCATGTTTTTTTAATTATAAATGTCTTTTTGAATTTGAATCCAAAACGTGGATTTTTCAAAACAACAAGAAAGGTAATCTTGCAACAAAAAAACGAGTCGAATGAATGAGAAGGGGGAGGGGGTGACTTATGAAAAGTCGTTACGATGGTACAAATTTTTAATCTTTTATCAAGTTGTTTAATAAAAATGTATTCAACTTGTAAAATCTGAAAAAAAAACAGAAGTTAATTAAAATTTCTGTAATTTTTAAAAATAATTTAAATAATTACTTATTAAATTTGCATAATAAAAAAAATTAAAACAAAATGGCCGAATTAATAATTTAATGAAAATATCAGGAATGAACAATTTACTGCCTCAACATTTTTATTTTTCGGGTATTTTATTCAAATCAAATTTTTTTAAATGTATAATTAAATCGGCGTGTTTCCAATTTATGCGCAAAATGAATCATTCATGTGTAAAAATCATTTTAAGAGTTATTTAAAATTTTGCCTCGATTCGAAAACACCCCCTACCCCCGATGACATTTTCTTGTTCTTAAAATATCCGAGTTTTTGACAAACTTAACATATCAGCTCAGTTCATCGAACCCATTCATCGCTCGTTCCAAAATTACGGTATTTTTGCGAAATGCGAATTTTCTTAAATTGAATCAACCATTTTATCTGTACGGTTAATTTCCATGAAAATTAGGGTTTTCGCAGCCTCCGCGATGTTCGTCTTTCACGTCTAAACTATCTTATCTACACCGTTACGCTTTTGCATTTACAAATGATTCCTTGAAAACGAACGCGTTTAATTAGCAGGCGAAATTCCGCATAAAGGACGCTCGCTATACAATGTATTTCATATTAGCGAAAATTACTCAATTTTTTCACAGTCCAATGTATAACCACGGTTCGTTTGTTAAAGGCGAACGAGCGGGTGTTGGTTTTTTTTTTTTAATGCGGTAATAGCGGTAATTTACGATAATTACACGTTACACTGGCTGATGTAAAACGTATTAGATATTAATGATATATCCTTCGTATAAGCTTGTATACCGCTGAATTTTCGCACAGATAAGATACGTCGTTGTTGGAAATTTGCACGGAGGGCTTATCTGTGATTTCCTCTTTATTACCGACAAATTTTTCACATTTCTTCTCATCGTATTTTTACGACGAAGAATTCACTAATCGGAAAAAATTCTGAAGCGAAATTAAAGAGGCACGCTTCGTAAAATTTTTCTCTTTTAAGCAGTGGTACCTAAGTTTTGTTTTACGGTCAAAATATACGCGCAATTTTACGAATCTGTGACGTTTTTTTGCTGTCGTTTCAACCTTGAAGAGAAAATCGCCATTTTAGATAAGATTTTTTTTCGTCTACGATAAAAAGGTATTTACTCGTAGATATTTACGACCGTAAAATCCTCGTGTAGTTGACTTGTAGAAGCTCGAGTTACGTAAGACGAATATACGGTGCAATTTATAAACACAATGCACGTTGCGAATTTTTTTTAAGTCGCAATTTACTTAGGTTTCTTTGTTTCGTGATTTTTTTCTTCGTCTTGTGGTCGTCGTAGTGTGTTTTTTTTAGGTGGAAACGTTATGACTTATGAGTCATGAAGAACGGTATTTAGCGCGTGAATTGTTTTTCGTTGTTATTACCGACGCGACGTCGTTGGCGATTTATAATCAGATTTTTAACGCGATGGGATCTTTTGGGGTGGAAGGACAATGAACTTGCTTGGTGTGTGGATGAGTGGAGAAGTTAAGATATGTAGAATTTGCTTGATATTGAAGAGTGAAGAGTGAAGGAGATGAGGAAAAGACTTAATTTTTCTGTGGATATTTGATAAATAGTAAATTTTTAAGTGTGAATTTTATAAGAAGTTGATGATCATTGATTTGGAAGTCGTTTGTAATATTTATTTTGCGGTAAATAAGCTCTTTATATATTAAAAAAAAATTTTGATATTACTTTTTTCGGTTAAAATTGGAGTAATTGGTAACACTGCTTTGGAATACGTTCGAAGAATTTCTCTGAAGGGTTTCCACTTTGGTGTACTTATCGTATTTTCTTTATTTTTTTATCATTTACCAACTTCCTTCGTTTAATTTCTAATTATTTCGATAATATTGAAAAGAAATAATTTTTTAAACGAGTCGTTCGCAAACGACTTAATGTGATTTTTTGTATTTTTTTTTTTTGGGGGGGGGTCCATTTTTAAATTAACCTACAAATTTAATTTTTCTTTGCTGGTGTATATCTTAGAACATTTCAAATCTTTCGGTGAACGAGTCGTTCGCGAACGAATAAAATTCTCGTTCAGTTGATTAAATTTCCTCGTGATAATTTTCAAACATTTATCAAATCAAAATTATTTGTTGTTAACGGAACTCGTAAAATATTATTCATTTCGTTGATTCGTTCGCCTATCATTAAAACGAATCTGTTACGAACGACTCGAATGATTTGAAAAATAATTGTTTATCGTTTGACTCTTATTTGATTGCAAGTTTTTTTATTTTTTCTAAATTTGCAAGTACATAAATACATTACTTGCATTGTTCGTTCATTCATTACACTGATTCTTTTGAAATCGTTCGCGAACAAATCAAGCTACTTACCAGTCTGAACTTTCAAATCTACGTAGAATGAATCGTTCGTGAACGACTAGAACGATTCAATGCGTAAAATCATTTACGTTGAACTCAATTTCGGTGCGAAAAATATTTCCAATTTCGTAGTACGAACTATATCGTTTGGAGTCGTTCGCGAACGAATCGAGTTACCTGGCGGTTCAAACTCAAAATTACGTTTTTTCGTTTCTACAATGAAGTTTATCTAAAAAATCTTTGTTTTGAAGTATGCGGATTGAACTGTGGTTATTTTTTCGTGAATCGTTCACGAATGATTCTATACATTTTTCTCAAGAATCATTTTCCGAGGTTCTCGGACTGATAGCTTATTTTTATATTTCTAGATTTCTCTTTAATTTGTTACGGTGATTTCTTTGTTATTCAATTTTCTACCTTTGTTCGATTTACATGACTAAATCGATTCATTTTATTCAATTCAACGGAAATTTTCGCATAATAAGGTGTTTTTTGAAGATTCAATAAATCCATCGATTACATTATGTATTTGGCATCACATGGAAAAAGTCAAAGTGCAAGGTGAAGAGGGGAAGGGGTAACATCCTCGATTATCTTGGTCGATCTTCGATCACCTACTTATTTCCTCGTGTTCGCGTCTGCGATTAGGCGTCATATTATGCAAATCAATCGCGCGATGAATTTTAATACGTTGGTACACGCTTGTGGCATTGTTAAGAGCATCGACAAAGCGGTGTATTTTTGCAATAAAATTTGAATAGCTTATCGTATTGGTTACACGCACACACACGTCACAACTTAAGTTATAAATCACTTTACCTCTTTTATTTTATTTTTCTTCGTAACGAACGACGAGCTTTACGACATTCGAAGCGCATAATTCACGTGTAATTTACAAACGTACGGTAGCCCGGTCCGAGGTTTATTTACCATATTTATAGGTACTAATTTCGGCTAGTCTTTGTCGCGTAAATATTTACCTACCTTGGCCTCGTAAACCTGGTTGTGCGTTGTGTAGAAAGTAGTGAAGACGATTAATGGCGAATTTTTGTTATTTTCGTAGCCCGAAGTCTCCGCCGAATAGTCCGAACACCGAAGAACTCAGCGTCGAGGAAGATTTGAAAGATGTGTACATTAATTACTATTCAAAGGTAATTACTTAGAAATAATTTCGCGAGGGAACAAAGAAAATAGGAAAAATTTCATACTGATGTGTGAAACATCAGGATGTTGACTTTTCCTCGTGATTTTCGTTACGGTGTAATTGTCAAGGTTAAAGCGTATGTGACTCGGTGAATTTTTTTCCATTTTCGCGCAGGTACGAGTTTTGTAGAGCTCGCGTGGTTGCGTTATCGCGCGCAATTACAGTGGCCGGTCTCGTGCATCGTTCGTAGCGTTGAGGCTTGCATTGGGTAATCTTGGATTTTGCTTTCAGGATGGAGATTTCATTAGAATAGATAAGAATACCGATTGGATTTGGGACTGGAGCAGTAGACCGGATCAAGTGCCACCAAAGTAAGTTGACCGTCGAGGATGTTTGTGCGAGTGATGGTCAAGAAACGAATGAGCGAAATTGAAGTGACTTGGGATCACGTTCGTCGGGCGTTTCTAATATTCGACGAAATTAATTTTAATCAAGATGCTGAGTATATCTCGGTTTTGGTGTTTTTAATGAGGGGTTCGTAGATCGATGACGTGATTTCGTTAAATTATCGTTTGGGTTCGATGGTAAAGTAAAGATAGGAAACCATAGGATTTTAACCGTTTGCCGGAGCTTAGCGGGCGTCGGTTTATCTTGGGAACTATATTTCGATATTAAATATTTACCCTGGGAAATGAATCTGAAGCGTGGAAAAATTTAGGAATATTTTATTTCTGAAAAATGGCCTTTTTTCCAATGAATTATGTAATTTTATGTAGTTATTTTGAAGATTTCTGCGATATTGAATTTTTATGGTTTCTGTAGCTGTATTTTTCTAGGGTTATCGCAAATATCGCAAGTTGATTATTTTCGTAATTTATGCGTGAAATTTTTTCAAATTTATGTTACCGAAATAAACTCTAGAAATAATGGATTATTTGATATTTTTCCTTGAATTTTTGGTGCTTTATAACGTTCGCAATTTTGTTATTTTAGTTTTGTGTCAAGGTTCTGTGATTTATGTTTTTTTTTTTTTTTTTTTTTTTTTAA
>QBDW01002258.1:0-27067 GCA_003261595.1 Maconellicoccus hirsutus
TTTTTTTAAATTATGTCCCAATCCCGGACTCGTCCTGGGTGGGCTACATATATTTCCGCGTTTTTAAGTGTACATCTTACTCAAGTAGTGCACAACTTACCCCTCACTAGCCTGGTGCCTAGTGGCTTATTCAAGCTAGGAGGGTATAATCGCGAAAATACATAATTTCGAAAGCGTACCAAATAATAATATCTAAATATAACTAATTTAGTACTAAATCGACCTGGGCTGAAAACCTCGCGCGGACGAGGGAAAAACCTTGGCCGATTTGTACATGTTGGTGGCAAGGTGCGCCTGACAATCTAACCTAATTACACAAAAACAAATAATTTTTATATAACATGATTAGATGGATATACATGCGGATGTAAACGCGACTAACATAAATTTACACAAAAATAAATTTTTGAATAAATACAATTAAACACATTTACATCTTATAGTTACTTAAAACTAACTATTAATAAGTAATTAATTGATTAAGTAACCATGGAGACACAGTCGGTGATGGTTAGAGCACCTCTTCCGGCTTCTTGAGCTCAATCTGCGCTAAAGATGGTCGACAGGATCACGATGGTCCATAGGCGGCCTCTTCTGGCTTCTTGAGGCCAATCTGCTCTATAGATGCTCGGATGTATTGGTGGGGCGCCTCTTCCAGCTGCTTGAGCCCAACGTTGGGGTGCCTCTTCTGGCTTCTTGAACCCACGTTGGGAGTGTGGCCGCGGCGCGCACAGCAGAAAACTTCTCAGAGTCTGGGCGCCGGGAGACCGGCACTTACTCTCTCCATTTCCCACTGCGAACGCATCACACGGCGCAGATAACGCTGGTGATCGCGTTGTAGACGTCCAGCGGATCTGGCGGTCTCCCTGGTGCGTGACGTACGCACTCGAGAAAGATGTGCCGGGGCGTTTCGCGAGCCCGTGTGCCGCAGGGACACCGATCGGTACGTGAATGGTGTATACGATGCAAGAAACTGCGGAATGACCCATGGCCGCTGTATGCCTGGCCAAGCCAAAAGTCGTGTGGAAGCGAGTACGACATCCTGGCCTTGACCGAGTCGAATAGCAGATGCGACCACTTCGCCACGGTAGACGATGCCCAGCGTTTCTGCCAACACTCCAGGGAGGCTCGGCCGTATGTCTTCTCAATGGGCTCATCTGTGCCACAGGCTGGCAGGCATGGTAGATGACCCATGTGATATACCGCGTATCCGTGTAGGAGTCGCCACAATACACCCCACTCGGTACATTGAGATCCAGCGGAAGATAGCCAGCGATCACCTGTGCTGCATCATGGCTGGTGGTGCAGTACAGGCGCGCGGTGTTGATGGCCATGCGACGCTCAACTCGCCTGATGAGGAGCTGGTTCGCGCTGGTCCCAAGCCTATGGTAGAAGAGACTACAGCAGTAGTGGAACATCGCGCCGACAGTGCCAAGATACATGACACGCCGCGCCTCACTGCTGTAGCCGTATGTGTTGTGGCATATCGCCGTAAGTGCTGGAATCCACTTCTCGCACTTACCAACGATATACGCTATATGGGGGTCCCAGCAGAGCGAGCTGTCCAGAATCACGCCAAGATACTTGATTTCGCCCTTGCATGGAACCTCCACGCCGCTTACGTAGACCGACTCAAATGGATCGGAAGTCCTTTCCCACTTGGGTCTACCGTCGAACAACAAAACATCGGTCTTTGCAACATTTAACGCTAAACTGCGGCGCTGCAAAAAACCGACAATTGCGTCAGTGACTAACGCTACGCGGCAGCGCATCTCCTCCACGGAATCCGCACCGACTAGCAGCAGCGTATCGTCTGCGTAGCACTGGGTAAATGCCCAGGTCTCGTTCAATACGCGGAGTGTATCGTCGAACACGATGTTCCATAAGGTCGGCCCGAGGACCGACCCCTGGGGACATCCACGAGACAGCTGCCTAGAGATACCGCCGTACGAAATCATTCTGTCCGTGAAATAGCTGCGAATGAGGTGCAGCAAATTCCACGGCAGGTGACGGCGCATCAGTTGCTCTAGAACATCTGACCATCGAGCATTGTCGAAGGCGCCCTTGATGTCGAGTGAGATGGCTACTACGATTTCGTGCTGTGCATGTAGCCTCCGCTGAGGGCTTCCTAACCTAACTTAACCTCCATCTAGGTAAAGTTAGTAGAAAGGTAATTAGTAAGTGTAGTTAATGTAGTGTAAGGTACAGTGAAAAGTTTAGTTAGTGAATTAGTAACTTTCAAGGTAAGTGAAATCCAATTTCCCATCCCCGGTGTCAACCTTTCGAGAGGAATATTCAGTGGGGGTTCTTGAAAAGACGGTTATAAAGAAATGCATTATGTCTACCCGCTACCCCCGAGACAGTTATCCAATGGGGAGGGCCAGACTAACCTAACCTAATATTTCCATCGATTTACATGTTTAATTACAAAAATTAAAAGAATTATTGCTTTACTTGAAGTTGTGAGTGCGTTATTTTGAATAATAATTTTTTCAGTGTAGTACGTACTACATAGTACAGAGTTCATGGACATACTACATACGAGTATGTTGTACAGCTGCATTGGTAGTATGTATATGTACTCGTAGTGTGTACTATGTGGTATGCAGTATTTACTACGCGTATGTACTGCTTTAGTGCAGAGACAAGCGGAGAGCCAGAGCGTATGCGTACAAATATGGTACAAGTATATTGGAACCATTCTCCTATACGTACACACTACACATGTGTTGGTGTTAAAAACTCGTTAATTCGGTGCCTTTTGTTAGAGAAGAGGTTGTGCTCACGTATACTTTGTGAGATGACACGACACGTATGAAATTTGTTACGTAACAATAATAATTTCGCTTCTCGCAAGTATTACGCTCGCGTATTATAATTTAATACGCACGAAGGTACGTTATGTATGTTACAATGTAAATATAGCGTACACAGCTTCAGTTTCTGTATAATACAAGTACTCGTACATATACATACGAGTACTACGTAGTGCATCTACATATACCAGAATCTTCTTTCGCGATAATACCTGGCTAAGTAATAAGTGGAGTACCTTCTCCATTGTACTCGTACTCCACGTATTCGTAAGGTTTACGTATGTGTCTGTGCTGTATTTTTCAAATGACAGTGTACTTCTCGTATCAACTACACTAATGGTAGCGTCATATTTTCGCTGCCTGGTGTCCTGGTGCCTGACTGCCTACTGCCTAAAGAGTACTGTTTCAAACTCGGAAGGAGTTTATCAACGCACTCGATTCGTCGCTAGTCGAAAAATTACGCACTGTAGACTTCTCATCGACCGGTGTTGCGAAAATACTTGACCTACAATGGTAATAACCCTAACGAAGGTGTCCACCGAATTTCGAAATTCGCAGATATCTCGAACATTACGATCACAAAACGCGTCATTTCGTCTCTAACCGCTAGCGTGTACGATCCACTCGGCGTCGTAGCACCGGTCCTCATCAGAGGAAAAATCTTACTCCAAGATTTGCGGCGGGAGGAGATAGGATGGGACGAGGCGGTATCGGAAAAGCTCGCCTCAGATTTTTGCTCATATTACCACAGTAAGAGAACGTTGAATTAGAAAATTCTTGATCGAACGATGCACTTTTACGTAAATCAGATTCGAGCTACCGTTTGCTGCATTGTACTTGCCGCGTAGTGAGCCGTATTCATCCAAAGACGTGTCGTATTCTGACGTAATATCACTTTCGAGCTTTTCGATCTGTGCGGTTGTCGTAGCTGTCGTGTAATCGATTAAATCCAAAAGCTGAGAGTCGATGCCTTTCAACTCGATTAGATCCGCCTGCCATAACTCCAAATACGATTTCGTGCTTTGCAACAAAGCAGCTGAGGCGTTCTGTCCGAGATTGCTTGCGATAGTGTCGCGATGCTTACACTCTGCGTTTTTCACGTAATAACTTGTCGTGTTGCTCAGCCATGGCGATCGATGGCCTGAGGCGAAAATAAGACGCGTATACGAACTTTTACTGGTAAAATCGCGTCGTCCGGCCCGAAGGACTAAACTTTGTATGGAGGCGGATGCGCGAAATAAAAACATACAAGTATGAGCGATGAAAATGGACTGTAATGTACGAGAATAATGTACATTGAACGTAAACGTAACGATACAATACATAGATAAAGACGATAAGAGCGAGAGAGAGAGACGAAATACTGTACAAACGAAGCAATATAACGTACACGGCTGTTTGCCTATGCGGAGCTACAAGTACATAGCCACCTTTTGGCGATGGGCGCCGGCAGTTAAGTAGCAATTTTTAAAGCACAACTTACGTATATAGTTGTGAAGCCAATGTGCATCAGGTTTCTTTTGAATCCTTGCAGCTGGCTTGACAGCTTTATCGGCTCATCGCAACCTACGAGTATATGGTAGACTGTATCTCATATATTCGGCACTGCGCCCGGCTACCTTCAGGCTTCATGTATAGGTAATTAGGCATTAGGCATTAGGCATTAGGTATTAGGTATTAGGTGTACAGGTAGAAGTACGTAAGGTACGAGTATCTTTGTACTGCATGCGATTGTGATGGCTGACGGACGATACTCATGTGTAAGTAATAAGCGTGTGTTTGTGTAGGAGTGTACTGTTGTTTCTCTTAAAGCAATGACGCGACGCGACGCGGCGGGGCGAGGCGGGGCGCAAGGACGAAAGTTATTTTCGTTCGTGCAATAATCAAATTTAATTTTTTATCGGGATGATTGGTGTATCGATAAGTGCTATTTTGGTGATTTTTTCACTATTCGCTAATAATACGTTTTGTTTTTACGTATTCGTATCTAGCAATAAATAACTAGCGTTCGTAAGTCGTATTTGTGTAACGTGTATGATATGGTATGGTATGGTATGGTACGTCTACGTAGTACGTACTTTCGTAGCCACGTACTATGTACATGACGAGTTTATCATACGAGGTAGCTGGCTGGAGACTAGGAGGCTACCTACAAAGTTATTCATAGTGATTAGCGAACTGCGAACGAGTAGGTTCAGTTACGATGTCACGAATACGACGAATAATGAGTAAATGAGTATCCGTCATCCGCGGTTATTGTTTTTCGCCGATGGTGAATATTGAATGGTTGGTGGTTAGATTACGAGTATACCTTATGCTGGGTGAGGAACTGAGGATGACGATATGAGATACTACACACGTGAAGCAGTCTAACCCACGGTCGAACGCGATCGCGTAATAACGTGTAACGTTTATTTCGCATTGCATTTTATTGCACTGCATTGTACTGCACTTCACTTCGTCCAGCTTACGTATCAGCTCGTCGTACGAGTTCATCATTTCTATCCTTATCTGGTAGCTAATTATCGTAGTTTATCGCAGTCGCAAGTTACGTAATCAATTGTTGGTCGTAATTCAGTAGTGAATGCACCGTCACCGTCCCCGTGAAGGCGAAGGCAATTGGCAGGTTTTACGCGCGGATACACATAGTAGGCCTACTCGTAGTATATCGTACCTATGCTCGTCGTGTAGTAGCCGGCCTCTGGCGTCTTTTTTTTGTTTTGCTTTTCTTTTCGGTTAATTTTGTATGAAAACCTTGAATACGGCGGAGCGACTCGACGCGACGTGTAATCGCGGATGTTTAACTTAAACATTTGCCATTTGGCAATTAGCCCGTGCCCGAGGTTGTTTCTGTACGTACGAGTACGAGTACGTTCAACGTTCATACGCGTATCTTCTCTATCACTCGTCGCATGCGGCATGCACGAATAGGATCACTCGAGTTACAACGTGCACAGTGCACACCGCACACCGCACACCGATTCTGAAGGTAAACGTAAAAAATAAATTACGTACGACGAATTGATGATCGATCCGCGAATGTGTTTGTGTTTCGTTTATTTCTTTGATGAAAAACGAAAACGAAAATAAGTTTACCCGCGAGGGACACGACGCGAATAGTAAAGTTGCTAGCAGTGTATCGTTGAAAACCACAACGTTCAAATGTTCTAAAAATTAACGGTTTATGTACCTGGCGAGATATAATAATTGGCATTTATCGTTCAACGATGAAACAAAAAAATCTTACTTATTAGTGTAATACGTATGTTGCAGTAGTCGAACGCTTTGAAATCTTTTATTCACGATTATTGTTTCTATTTTCCAGGTAGAAAAGCCGATCGGAGAATTTTCATCCAACGATGGAGGTCGACGGGAACATACCTGTCACCTACCAACGAAACAGCTTCCAGCATCACGACTCGCAAAATCAGGCGACGGTGATGGAAAATTTCAAAAAGAAATCGAAAAAATGGTCGCTAAGCGGATTATTCAAGAAACGTCGAAACAAAAGCAGCGATACAGATAGTAGTTCGGAAACGGACAGTAAAAGGAAGGGACTTCTGAGTCGTGGCTCGCGTCGACGCAAAGGTAGTCATAAAGTTGTAGGTAAATTCGACGCGATAATATTGCCGAAAGAAGTTGCGGCGCCTGTTCAACGAATAGGAAACTGTGGCGGCGGAGTCGTAGTCGGAAATGATAGCGGTGGCCGAGTTAACGGCATTCAATTATACGAAGCTAGTCCAATTGTGATAAAACGTAAGAATAATATAGAACTTCCAAACGGAGTTTCTTATTCCAATCGAGAGATCGCCGCCAAACGCTACGAATCGATGGAGACGGTCGGAGGGAGCAGCGCTTCTTTGGACGCGGCTACTCGACGCAACGAAAAGTCTAAAGTCAAAGCTCGAGTGCAGGCGTTGCGCGATCGACCACGCGACGCGTCCAGCAGCTCGGACGACTGCCCGTCGTCTCGTAATTCCAGCTGTTCGTTGCAGCGTTTGTCAGCGGATTACGCGAAAGGTGGCGGCAACGGCAGCGGATCGCTGAGTCGTAAGTCGCGCGCGGCCAGAACCGATCGATACATTAAAAGACATCTTACGGACGCGAAAAGGCACCTTACGGACGAGACGAATCCGCAAAGCGTCAGTAGCGATCCGAAATCGAGTATTACGCCAGTCGGTAGTCCGAGAAGTAGATGGGTGGCCAAGGTGGTGTATCAACAGTCCAACGACTATCCGATGCGTTATACCGCCAAGACGCATAGCGCGACATCTAGTCCAATGAGTAGTCCTCTGACTAAACCGAAAAGTTTCCAGTCGTCTTCGTTACCAACGAAAAATCGTGCAATGGCCGTCGATCCGAGCGATCAGCGAGCGGCGCACATTCAAAGAATGTCGTCTCCTCCTCCGCCGCCGCCGCCCAGAAATCCGAACCGTAAAGTGGTACCAATGACGACGCCGGCGCCGACGGAGGCGACTGCTGTCTCGCTACGTGGTTTCGCGACAAATCGACCGTCGTCTTACGCTTTCGACGCGAAAGCCGAGCCAAACGATATTTCCTGTTATATCAACCGCGACGGCCGTCGGATCGGATACAGCGTCGACGCGGTAAACTCCGACCGCGACCAACTTCTCAGATATAAATCCAATTCCGAAATGGAATTGAGAAGTAACGCGACGCCTGCGATGATGGTATCGGTGCCCGGTCAACGTACCACGTATCCGAAAAATCGTAATCGATATTCGGCGGACAAAACGCCGCAAAGTAGGCACCCTGTAAATACGATCGCACGGCCGCCGACGCTCGACTCGAACGTTTACATTAATCGCAACTTGTACGCCGACGAGAGGCCGACGACCGCGTCTTCGATCGCGGCGTCGAATTCGAAACGGATGGCGCATTCGGAAGACGTACGCCGAGAATTCGCCTTCACCGACGAGGACCAGCGGTCGCTGAGCAAAGCCAACGAATTGGGCATTCCTGTGGTGCAGGCGGCAGCAACAGCAGCCGCTGCCGGCGACTCCGCCAACGGTCATCATTATCATCGCGATTCGAGTACGACTGTCGTTAGCCGGCGTGACAAAGCGGACGAAAAGAGACCTTTATCGGTGGTTTCGGAAAAGTCCGATAACGACGTCGCGGCTTCGGAAGCGCAGCCGAAGCCGCGTAATTTAGAAGAAGCTTTGGACGAACTAGAGGAAATATACAACAGTTTGAAACTGAGCGACGAAGACCTGCTCGATCGAGCCGACCGAAGGGATTTTCAAGCCGCTTTGCGAATGAATCCGATTTATAATCGGCGTCCGCGGAGCGACAAAACGGACGACGATTTAGACGACGACGACGACGACGATGACGACGACGACATTGACGGTGGCCGCAGTCGCAGCCGCGACGTTGAGCAGCTGCGTGCCAACAGACCGCGTTTGCCGACTAGTCGCAGATCAGCCGTACCGGATACAGTCGCCGATGACATGGCATTTCGAAAAATGAACAAAAGGGATAACGCCGACGTTAAGAGTAACCCGAACGTGGTGTCGCAGTCCGGTAGTTTCTTATTGATGTCGCCGACGCTATCGCCGCCTCCGTTGGTGGAGGTCGCGCCGCAACCCTGCTTTATACGACTGAATAAAGAGCCCGATATCACGTTCGACGACGTCGTCTATCGTAACATTCGTCATACGAATAACACACTGAAGCAGTTAGATCCGCAGCCGCCGTTCGGCATACCGGTAGGTCCGGTCGCTGCGGCACCCAACAGCGATTACCTGCACGCCGTACCATCGGAGAAATACCGTTCGACGTTCAATCCGAGCCGGACGCCGGACGTGGTGAAGGACGATCTGGCTTTCAGAAATCTACGAAAAGATGTCGGCGGTAGAAGCGCGGACGGATGCCGATCGTTTGTGCCGACGTCGGCGTCCAAAAAACGTCGAGCCATTAGATCGCTGTCGGCGAACGTGGTTTCGTTGATAGGCCAACGAGGAAGGTGCGATAATCTCGAAGCGAATGGCGTCGGTAATGCGCGCGTAAAAGCGAACGACAGATGCGCCAGTTACAACGACTTGATGGGCAGTGGCGACGCGAACGTGGACGCCAATGCCGATTCCGATGCCGATGCCGATGCCGATGCCAAGGTAGACGCGGCGTTAGACTCGGTTGCGCAAGGGGCTAGCGTTTTGGGTCGAGTGCTGAAGGAAAAATTACGCGAATTCGAAACGACCGGTCGGCCAGGTAACGGCTTCGACAAGGACGTATTCGCGAAACGCGTCGTCGTCGTACATAAACCTATTACGTTGAGCGCATTCAAGATGGACGGCGGAAGCGACGATGGGAAAAATTCTCGGAACGAGCATTCGCGAAGCGTAACCGAGAACCGCGACGATCGCGGCGGTCGGCAGAAAGACGAGGCCGATTTTCAACGGCCATTAAAATTGGCCAAACGCTCGGAAGGCATTCCGGCGGCGCCCGTTATCGAATGTCGCCGTCGTGAGAATGGTATCGCGGATGAGCCGCTAGTCGACGAAGAGCCTGTGCCCGATTTCGAACGGAGCGTTGTTCGAACGGCGAATGTGGCGCCACCAAAAAACGTGCGAGCGAGTGTCGCGAATCGAGTCGTCGAAACACCGCCGACTCTCTACGAAGCGTCGTCCTCGCGTTTGAAATCCGACGAAGCGGAGAATTCATCATCGGGTGTGTCGAGCACTTCGAATACGCCCGATTCAGCTAGGAAATGCCATCGCGAAGACGTCAAAGAGTTGTATTTAGACGAGAACGTTTTGCACTCGTTCGAACGCGCTTCCGAACAGTTCTCCCAAGAGCTGAAAAGCTCCTTAGACGAAGACGTTGGCGAATCGCGCGCGAAACCCACCAAAAAGGATTTTTGCAGTAGAATCGAAATTAGGCTTTCGACTCCACAACCCGCAGGTATTACACGGCGTGATTTAACGCGAACTTTCACACACTTGTGCCTTAACGACCTTTTGATACATTTTGTTTACTTGGCCGCATGCTTGTGCGAATTTTTTTACATTAGTTATTCCCTGTACGAAATATTGCTCGTTTTGTTATCGTCGTTGGCTTATTTCATGTTAACTCGGCCGCAACTATAACTGTAGCTGTAGTAGCTGTAGCTGTAGTTGTAGCTGTAGCATGTAGCATGTTGCGTGTAGGTGTAGGTGTAGGTGTAGTTGTAGGTGTATAGGTTTAGGTAGTATAAAAGGGTATAACTGCACGCGAGTGCGACCATTCAGCGGGTAGCAAGCCAGAATTACTAGCGATCACGTAGTCCTTGTAAAGTGTTACGTGTTGGCAATGTACGCAATGTGTACATTTAGAACAGGTTGCGAATCTTTCGGGTTGGTCCAGCAAGAACTAGGTGTCTAGTGTCTACCAGCGCTAACCACCGGGCGCTATGCGGTGCTATCCTTATCCTTCAGTTAGCATTTGTACGAGTACCTCTACCTACTACCCCATATCCCAGTAGTCCAGTTCCAGTTCCAGCTCCAGCTCCAGTTCCAGTACCAGTAGTCGATAAGCCTATACTTGTTTTCTACAATATGTTCCGAGTATTCGTATCTGTGATCTGATGTGGAAAATTCAACCAGCGCAGCACTACGCCGGCGTATATGTTCTATCGACGTGTTTTACGTACTTACTACTTATTACATACGAGTAGTACATACATGCATACGTACGTATTTTGGAAGGTCATTTGGTCTCGATAAGAAGGTATACGTATTACGTACTTGGTCTATAATGTCTAATGGTCTACATACATATTATATTCTGTATGTATTATGTACTGAGTGTTTATCGCATGCATTCGCAACAGCACATACTCGTAAGTACGTATTTACATGTAGGTACAGGTACACTCGTAGTATTGTGCACGTACAAATACCTTACCCATAGTATAGTATCCAATTGCATCAACATACTCGTAAAATGAATTACTTTTTTTCGGTTTTATTGTAAAAACGGCCGCGATGGCTTAAACAACGTTAAAGTGGACATCATTTTCTTCAATGAAAAATCAAATTGGGTCATCTTAATCCATTCTTTAGTTGAAAAAATTGCAATCTTTCAAATTAAAAGTGAGACGTATCCATTTCCATACCTAATACCTAGACTTACTACCTACCTACCTACCTACCTACCTACTGCCACTGGTAATCTGTAGTTTTGTACATAATATGGAAGAGGAAAAATTTCAAAGTAGGCTGTGAGTACTACCAGTTGAGCGAAGCATCTCATCGTTCGCTTTTCTAATCTTTGTCGATTATTAACGAACTTATAATTTTTAATCATTTTTCGAGTCGTTGTTTTCGTTTTAATTTTAATTTTAATTTTTGTTTTTGTTTTTATTTTTGTTTTTGTTTTTCGTTTTACAATTTACAATGCATTCGAATATTATAATCGAGTAGTTAATTATTACTGATTTTGTTACCGATTTTTTTCATTATATTTATATCCTCAATAAATCGCATTGTAGTCGCTACTCGTACTCGCTACGAATGTCCAATTGTCTACTCGTATGTATGTCGCTTGTGTTACGTTATTATTTCATTTCACGGAGGCTGTATTTACCAAAATTATAATAATAGATACGTATCATGTTTGGGCGTTTCAGTAGTTCATTAATTTTTTCTTCGTTTTTATTCAATTTTTACGCTTTAGCCGCATGCAATAAAATTTACCGACTTATTTCAATCATTTATTATTATTATTTTTCTGGTGCCTATATTTACGATACCTTGTCGCTGTGACATACTCGTGTATACCGACGCTTTCTATCTTCATCTTTATAATGATCCAACGTAACGAAAAGTTTAAAAATTACTGTTTGTCCCACCCCTCCACAACTATTTATTAATTTTTCACTAGCGAAAATTTATTGTGCTTCAACTACTCGTATGTTAAGCTGTAAAACTGCAGACATTGGGTACTGTGTACAAGCGTATTTGTGAAAATGAATCTGCGTGTAATTAGCTAATTACACATGTAAGTGTATGCTTCGCGGAAGAATTTAGGTGTAGGTAGACTAAGTACATGGCTACCCACTATTAGTGTTGAGATACTTTGATGTACGTATTGCATACAGCATACGGTATGTCTATGTGCTACGTGCTACGTGCTACGTGTACGTGTACGTGTACTCGGTACGGTAGCTGATGCTCGCAATTTAATGCGAATTTCATTCAACTTGTTCGAGAAACATTTTCAACGGTGTGTAGTTTGGTATGAAATGAAATGAAATGAAAGGTCATAGTAAGGTGACGCGACGCGACGCGATGTTTCGAGTGGAGTCGGATTATTTTGTTAATGGACGTGGCGACGGCAGCGATGACGCGCAGCTACGAATTAGTATTGCTTTTTTGAAAAGTAGCCGACCGGCCGGCCGACCGACCGACCGACCGACCGTTGTACGTAATACGTATAATATAGCGTGTACGTACTTAATTACCTACGTGTTTTGTGTATAGAATTGAAAGACACCTTTGATCGCATAGCGTACATAGTACGTACATTGCATACGAATATAATGTACCACCTTACGATAGCTATAGCATTGAAAACTTGAAAACAAAGATAACGCAGAACGAACGACTAGTACAAGTTCGCTGACAAAATCTCAGCTTCAAGGTAAACGTCACAGTTCGCGCATTACTGGTTGTGCCATAGCTTTAGCCATGTCTTATGGTTATAGTATGTCTAATTGCCTATGTACATATATTTTCTGTGAACGAGAGTACGAGATCCAGTCAGTACGTGTGTGAATTGTGAATGTTGGCCGGCTATGGCTGCGGCTGCGGCTGCGACCGTGGCGGTGCGGTATTGAAAATGTAGCATTGATCGTGTTCGTGTGCGTAGTGTAAGCTACTACTACGAACTTCGAAGTGATCAATTAATCAATGCAATAGCTCTCAATGTCGAATCACTAACGGAGTATAATTTGGTATGTAGAATGGGCGGTCGACGTTGCCTGGTAGTCACTTTTTCGCCGTCTCCAACCATATTCGCTTACAAACATACGTATTCGTAAAAATTACGAGTAGTTAACGGTTATACACTTATATAAGTTACGAGTGTACATCTACGTATCTGTGTGTAGATGTACTATGTACGAGACTACGAGTGTTCCTACTCGTATATGCATAGGTACGAGTACGTACTGCATAATATATACAGTACATATTAGGTATTACCCACAACTCGTCCATACCTACACTGCGTAGTGTATAGTGTGTACCCTACCTGCTATGTACCTTGTAGCGTGGAAAGGTAAACGACAACCGTGGCCAAGTACATAGTTACAGACTATCCAAAAATAGGACAGCTCATGTCGTACACCTGCTTCGATATTTTGTAATTAGCTTTTTCTTGGTATCGCCATCGCGTTTGACTGCTATTAAATACTCGTACAGTATTAGCTCGTAGCTCTTGTCTTGGTGGTAGTGCTAGTGCTCTATAGCCTCTCTTTGTTAGTATACCTAGCCGAAACGACATTACGATGACAGTTCGTAGTACATAGTTAGTAGCAGGTAGTGGGTACTGGGTAGCTCTAGCTAGCTACTAGCTAGGTACTACGTAGTGGTTTTTCAATCTTCTTTCGTGTACTACTACCCACCTCTACCTCTACCTTTATTCTGTCTAACGTTTGGGTTCGGTTGTTTGGTTGTGTCGACTAACATTGTTGCTGTTAATCTGCTACGATTAGAGAATCTACCTATAATATTAGCATAAATACGAACCTAGAAACCTACACGATGCACGCATTAGCATTTCACGCATTATCATCGGTGTTCGCATAAATCAGCCACTCTTCACTCGCTTATTTCCAGTTATTTTCTCCATCTTCTGCGTAGTCCTTATTATTTCTTCACGTCATATCTAATTGCAACCGTTTTGTTGTTGTTGTTGTTGTTATTTTTTTCTTTTTTTTTAGGAAATAGATGACAAAACGACGCAACGTCATTAACACGATTAACAAAATGTCGAATTTGCCGTCTCTGTTCGATCGTATACTGCCATAGGTATCTATCTATGTGTTATCTTATATCTATATACATCGACATCTAGCTACGTAGCTACCTAGCTGGTAGCTTGTAGCCAGAGCTACCTCTACGTTCTTTTTTTTATTTTATTTTTTTTTTATTTTATTTTTCGTTTTCGTTCATCTTTCACCTCCTTTTCAGCTATGTACTACGTACTGTTAATCTATATCTACTTTTTACTTTCTCAAATCCCTTCGTATCTCATGTTACCATTTTGTTGTTTTTGTTTCTTTCTCTTCTTTTGCTTTGTAAAATAATAAAATTTTGTATTTTTTCGTCATTATTTTGTATACCTGTAGTCCTGTACCTGCGTTCATGTACGAGGCTGGTTGAAAAACGAGGTGCTTTGACCCTTAAATCTACACCTCGCAAGTATTTCAGTCATTCCATAATATTATACCTATAAGGTTTTCAAGTACCTCCTACCTACCTACCTACCTACCTACCTGCCTGCCTCCCTCACTACCTACCTACCTACCTAGTATCTACCTGTTTTCTTGTGTGTTACTTGAGAAAACCAAAAGAATGGAAAAATTGAACATGGAACGATGTTTTGGAATTGCATTACGTACGTTTTACGAATTACCTTTGGAAATTTAATCGATTTAATCGCTGTATATAATACAAACGATGGTGAGGACCTATAGTTGTTCATGTTAATGACTACAGGTGGGAGTTGTACGTATACAGTTGACGTATACTCGTGCACATTGCATAGTTGTTACCTTACCTAACATTTTAACAAGTAACTCGCTGTACGTATCTGTACGTAATATACGTACAGCGAGTACATTTGTCTAATACTCTCGCGTAATAAATGTCATCCTTGTGGTCGTGGTGGTGGTCGTCGTAGCCGCTGCCGCCATCCTCGTTAAATACTTCGTAAACTTCCTCGCGAAATTTTTCATCTCTTTTGAAGTTTCGCCTTCGTCCCATGGTGCGCTGCTATGGATTTTACCGAATTTATGCGTCGAAAAAAAGGCTAAAAGAGGGTATACACACAGAGGCCGTAAATAGCACAAACGCTATTGGCCCCGCGACTCCTTTCACAAGGAGATGGTGCCTAGCTGCCTACAGCCTGCGTACAGTACATTTCTTCCATAGCTAGTGGTCTTCTCGAAGATTCACCGATTAAGGGACTCTGTATGACCCCATTTTGTAACGTTCCATTCGCATACTCCGTCACTATGGACACATACTCGCCTTACCGCATGATGACCGTTAACCGTACGTACATCCCCTCAACTTATCGAGGGTCCTTCAATTTGTTATACGACGCCTAGGTATCATCGCCACTAGTCGCGTATTTAAACGTTGAATGGGATCTGCTCCCTTACTGCCTATACCTAAACTGAATGGTCCCTCAGGACATGCGTCCTCTTCGGCATCTACATCGTAACCGCCCGCATTTCAGCTCCAAGTCTTCGACCGCTTTTAGGTAAAGGAGAGCCCGTCTTCCCTTCGCCGTGACGTCGCATACCCGATGTCGTAAAACTTTGGTGGATAATAATACTCCTGAACATATGCCCTACCCTCCAAGTGCCCATCTCCTCTACGTGGGAGGGACTTGCCTTTTATGAGATAGCTCTGACCTATCAGAGCAATCCTTTCATCTGTGTTCCATAACAACAGTTTATTTTCACCTTTAAATACCTGTTAACGCAATTATCCGAGCAGAAGTTGTATTTTTTGAAAAGAGCGCGTCGTGTTTTCTAATCGTATTTCAAGGAACGTCGAGATTCGATTGGCCAACAAAAATTTTAGTTGCTATTTATTTTGGCACATCTAATCCGTTGATTCGAGAGAACTTCAGACGGACTCGTTGAATATGCGAGTCATTTTTGGGCGTTTTTTCATCATTCGATAGTGCCGTTCTGCCATTGCATTATTAGATTCGGATAAGATCTTTTCCAAGTTTGTCGCGATAAGAATTTCAAAATATCTTACAAGTACGGATGGATGCCCCTATTGGAAATGTTCTGCATTTTGAGTTGTTGTACTGTATTTGCTTTTTGCACCGTGCGCAGCTGCGGACCGCGACTCCATCGAACATTGCAGGGTGCTGGTAAGTTTTTTAAAATTCAAACAGACAGTTTACAAAATTGCCTGTGGTATGTAATGTATACGTATACGTGTAGATTTAGTTTATGCGAACTCGCCGCAGAGTTTGACCCAAAATCTGTGTAAGTACATAAATCCCGAGGTATTCCACCAACGTTCGGAGACCCGCTGCTTTGGCAATGTAGCGCAGAAACAAACGCATCCGGGACCGTGTATCTTATTCGCGTAGCCCTCTGGCTCTGGTACTGTCTGAAATGACACAAATGAATGGCCAATGTTATTCGCACCGCCGTCTCTGTAGCTGTTGCAGAAATGTCGGGCCTCACAAAAGTAGTGGTAGGATAGGAGCAATACAATTACATATACATAGCGCGCTAGCGGCCTGCGGTACATAATACGCGTACGCGTATACGTGTTACGTACTACGTATCGACTGGTTCTGTGTATACTCCTTCACATCTACGAATCGGCAAGTCGTTGTACACGTATGTCGTTCGAGTTGCGACGTCACAGTACGTAGGCGGTAACGGATAAGGGCTCTGTCGATTAGATACAGTAGGCCTGCTTGCGACGGGTGCGAAAAATAATCATCGTAGCGTGTACGTAACGTTACTGTATCACTTGACGTACTCGCTGCGTAACAGTATTCGTGTACTTGTTATTTGGAACCTACCTATGGCGGATCTGAATTGGTAAGGTAAGCAGTTGAGCACTAATTGGTCAGATACGTGTACGCGTACATGTGCGTATTACGTATTACGTAGTACGTAGTACCTACTACCTAAGTATCTAATCTACTATCTAGCATCTACTACGTAGGTGAAGTATACTTGTGAAAGTACGATCTTCAGACGAGTAAGTTCGGAGGTCTGGAGGGTGGTGACGCTGTGACAGGCGTTGCCGCTAATCGTGGCGCTTCGTTCGGCATTCGAATACGTATATCGTACACGATGCTTTCACCAATTATCGGGTCATTTGCCTCTTGTCTCGCGCGGTTGGCTAATGGCTATCGGCTATCGGCTATCGTTCACTTAATTTTTTTACAGCGACGTGTGTGATTCTTTGTGATGCACCGTACAACGTAGTACGGCAGACTTAGACGGCTAGACGTACCAAGTACTTGACCTACGTAGGCTATACGTATGATTCGTTCGTACTCCGTATGTAGTACTCGTAGATGAGACGCACGTGGAGAGTAACTACGAGTAATATCACTACCTATCGCCTAATTGCATTTGTGGCATTTGTTTGCTCACGCGAATGCGTTCGGTGATGTAACGCAATGAAATTAGTATGACAATCCGCTGTAAAGTCCAAAGGAAAAGAAGGAGGAGTGTCGAGTGAACGATGAGTCGATGGCATGTACGACTACGTGTACGTGTATGTATACGAGTACGAGTACGAGTATGGGTTTAGCTATGCGACGCGATGTGACTTACGGAGCGAACAGTGGCTCGGCTGCCTGATGAGTTTAAATGCGAATATACCGTTTGTATTACTGTACCTGGGCAACGGCAGTAGCGGGCGGTACAGGTAACGCAGATGCAGGTTCGCAGCTTCACACTTAGCGATTAGTCGGCTCTCGGTTACGAAGCGCGAATTGCGTTACGCTCGCGAATATGTCGATGTTTACGTTCGTGTTTACGCGTAAAATTGCATCTTTTCTTTGAAAAAAATCGGACGTCGTGTTGCTTACGTTGCGTATCTCTCTGCTCGTGTCACCTCTCTAGCGTCTGGTTCGTTTAATCGCTCGCTCATTCACCTACTCGACGACGGTGTTTACTGCTAGTGCTTAGTACGTCTACGTATTGATCAATTCGAGTGGTTTTTTATGGTACGTGTACAATGTACATTCATGTGTACGTGTTTACTATTTAGTATTTTTATTTACCACGTTGCGCATCGAGTTTATCGCGCTTCCAGTATCATTACGTGCTCCGTGCTCGTTGATTGTTTCAGTAGAGCCGTCGCCGTCGCCGTCGCCGTCGCCGTCGCCGTCGCCATCGCCATCGCCATCGCCTTGGCGGCTAATAACTTTCGGCTAAGTGTATGTAGGCCTATGCCTATGTAGTATGCACTAGACTACGTAGTACATAATGCAACAATGTACTGAACACGTACGTATGCTACGTACCATATACGTACTCGACTCGTAGATTATACTCGTATGTACAAGTATGTAGTTTGTTGTCGTATACAGTATACACATACATTGTACGCTAGCAAATTCTTAGCTCTTCATCTTGAAATACCGAAAACATTAGTATGCATGTTTGTGTAATGTGCATCATATAGCCGATTAGCGATTACTCATTTAACGCGCGTATCCTCCGTTAACTGCAACGTTACGAAAATTGTCAATTTTCGTATCCATTTAGCTAATTTGACGTTGACGTATACGTATGCGCTATGCATGTGGTACGTTGTGAAATCGATTTCAAATGTAATTGAACCTACACGTAGCTTATACCGAACACGAGTATTGACCTCTCATTCGAACCCGTTGACTAATTGGTTGTGCGCATTACCGGACGTCGCGCCGCTCCGCTCAGCGCCACGTCCCGCCGCATTCGGGATGAGTAATGTGTTTATTAGCATTTTTTTTTCCGGATAAACGAGTAATTATGTGTGCCGATAAGCGCATCAAGTGGTAATTATCGACAAATTTACCAAATTTACTCCCTAGCTGTTTGCTACTAATCGGTTTCGAGAATTATTGATGAGCGAATAGTGCGCTTGTTTCACTTACATACTTACTTACTTACTTGTACTATGCTCACAATAATAATTTACGCGCACGCGCGTAATTTGTCGCATTTCTTTGTTGAAAATTTATCGTTCACCTCGTATTACGTTAGGCCTACGTTTCACCTCAAATATCGTGCGTGAGCTAAATACGAGCATTAATCGAATTACGTAGGTATAGTGTACGTAAACATAAACATATGCATTTGAATATGCATAAAGAGATGCGTAGTACACTCGTACGTTATACGTACGCGAAGAAATGCTAATTACTCCTCGCGAGTGAAAGCAACAATTACGCGTGTCGTACGTCGAGTCGACTTACGCGAATTGCTTAGTTGAATCAAATCCTTCGGTTTCCGAACTCTTTCACCTTCGCCCTTTCTTTGTTAATGAAAGCAACCGACGCCCGACGCGACGCTGGTATCCAAACTTGTACTCGCTACTCGTAGCCTATGTACGAATATCATTAATCCATTAGCCGCTTATCGTAATTCCATCCGCAGTGAGTAACAGCCTAACAGGACATCGCGTGGCACGTGACACGTGGCAGCATATCTCATGCAAGTCGTTAATACTACGTGTAATTTGCTACATACTTAGTTAATACGTAATTCTTTGAAATTGTTCAACATTTTTTTAATACGAGTATGTACTGTACATACTACAATGCGTACACGTACACGTACACGTACACCTTTCATTAACTTAGGGCTTGTTTACATGGGCGCGTTTTACGCGCGTTAACGAGCGTTTCTGTCCACGATTCCTGAAGCTGAACTATCGCATCTGCCTGTACGCGCGGTAGTCAGATGCGATAGTCTAGCAATCGTGGACAGAAACGCGCGTAAAACGCCTCCATGTAAACAAGCCCTTATACTATCTACCATTTGATACGCGCCCGCGCACCTCACATACACACCCCATGCGCGATGTAATTCCCAACGGATGAAGCAATGTGCTGAGCTGTTCTCAAGTCTTAACCAATGACAGTTACCTTGATGAATTGGCGTTAAATTGCGATACACTGCGTCGCGTCGCGTCGTGGTCGTTACGAGCGTCGAGCGACGAAAAACGCGCTTATTTCTGTTTCTTGGTTCGTAAAGAAATACGTACGTACGTGTATTTGATGTATATACGTAAAAAAAAAAATACGATTTTTTCCGTCTAATTCTCCCGAACACGAATATGAACCTACATTTTAATTCGATACTGGATCTGTTTTTTTTCTTTTTGCGTTATGTATTTTGCGATTTTTGGATTAGCATTCGTATTTTAAGGTTTGCTATTCTTTGTTTCGCAGGAGTAGATCGAACTTTTAGAAGATGGTCCTCGATTGAAACAAAAGATGCCGCAATTATGACGTGAGTTTTTTTATTGTTTGCTTTTTTTGATAAATGCCGTAACCGGTAAGCAGCTAAGCACTAAGCAGGCCAATTTGGCCTTTTTGCTCAAAACAGTTGAAAGTAATGTGGTTGTTAGGTACTGTTGAGATACGTTCATGACCAAAATTTCAGACCCCAACCCCCAACCTCCACCCCTTTTTCGGAAAAAAATTCCTAATTGAAAAACAAATCGAAATTTTTTCTTAAAAACGGTAAGAGGGGTAGGTTGACATTTTGGTATTGCAATCCTTCACCGTCATTTTACCCCCATCAACATAAGTTTCTTGATTTTTTTTTTTTTTTTTTTTTTTTATTTAACTATAGCCGTACCGAGCAAAAATTTTGAAACTTGGGTGATAGGTGCCCTATTCACTTCCAAATAGTATAAATATTTTTTTTTTAATTTTCTCATTTTTATAATTGCGAGGAAAAGATTAGATGAAGTACAATTACGAAAATTCGTCGTTTGCCTCCAGTCGGTACATGTGCTGGATATTTGTGTCTCGAGGGCAGGATCGGCGAGAGCCAGTTAACTGGCTAACCCTTTCTTTGAGTGTCTAATTATTTTCCAATTACTTACCTACGTAAGTTGATACCGTACGTCGATGCTGTAGGGAAGAATTCGGATTGAATGGACTTATCGACTGTGAAAATCGTACGAGAGTGATGAATGGTGAAAATACGCAGTCCAGAGTTGCTCGTTATAAAGAAGAAAGGCGTAAACAATTAGCTAGTCAATTCAACAATCTATCGCGCAATCTTGGTGATACTTCGTCGTCTTCCTCCGCTGCCAATAGCGGCCTTAAAAAAGCTTCCTTTCGTCCTTCAAACTCGAATTCAATTAAAGGTACGGTGCGGTATTTGTATTTGTAGTTACGGTTTTGGTGTCGTTTTTACGTAGCTAAGTAGCTTTGCACTTACAAAATGTATTTATGTCATTTCTTTTTTCTAGACGAAGACGTTAGGAAGGCTAAATTACAAACTAATTATAAGAATCCGAATAAAGTGCGCTACAGGTTGCCCCAAGAAGATTCTACGGAATCTAAATCGGTAAGTATCATTTCAAATTACTTGCTCATTTCGTATTTAAGACTACAAAGACACATTTGTACGTACGTATTAGGGGGAAGTGTGCCCCAAGAGCGTGCACCTAGTGAAAAAGTGGTCATACATATATAGTTCGGCGAATATTAAACCGATTTAGCTGAAATTTTATTAGCACTTAGCCTCGTGGATTTATTCTGTATTCTGGTAGTTTCGGCGTTTTTTGAAAGCTTTGCATTTTTCTGAAAAGTCAGAAACGCGCACTCTTAGGAACAAAATAAGTTTTAAGTTGTTTAAAAAATAAAAATTTTATTTCATTCGTACTCCGCATCTTTTTAGACTTCAAATGACAAGTGTTGGATTTTTCTTATATTATAAAAAAAAAAAATCCCGTTTTCGCAACGCTATTAACAACCACAATAGCGTAGTACGATTATGTATAACAATAACACAATCGCTACAATCTGTCAGTGAAAAATCAGATCAGAAAGTTCATAATTACATTCATGTCACTTTTTAATTATTATCCAAGTGCGTACTCTCAGGCACACTCGGCAGAAAAAATTGTCAAAAATCTACCGTTCGAGTTGATGTGATATTCGTGGCAATAATGGATAGTAGGTACTCGTACATATACTCGTACATAGCTACATACATACTTAGACTTACTATGAGTCATATTTTCACTCACTTAAGAAAAATATCGGTTGTAAATTACGAAAATTATTTCATTCTTACAGTTGCCAAAATAATCATTTGAGACATGTGAAAAATTTTCAAGGGAAATAACTTTTATTCTGCATCACTTAGCCGAGTAATCCTTTTTGTAGTGTTGATGTACGTTCTACGCGACTACACGTGGAAATACGTAAAGTACTTCGTTATCATTGCCTAAGGCCATCTTAAAAATACGATTGATCGCGTAATCGGTCAATACGGTTTGTCTTTACGAATTTTCAATTTTTCACCATGATTGCGACAAGTGAAAATTAAAAAAAAATTTATAATCATTATTTTGGGGGAGGGGGAAGGTTAAAAATACTCTTAACGCCAATGTTTTAAAATTCTCATTCGACGAGATCATTTTGAAAAACTAAAAAAACGTAAAAAAATCGACTTTTTCAACTCGAAAAAAATCGCAAAATAATCTTCAAATTATTTATTATGAAACACCTCGCGTAACCAAAGATCCAAAAACTCGTAGATTTTGAGAAAAAAATTATTCAAATAATGAATTCAAGTGGGCGCGTGGTCATCTGTATTTCCCACTGTGCGGTAGCGCTTCGTTCGTAACAACGCGCCTAATGTCATTTTACGTCGCGCGTTCTTACGAACGAAGCGCTACCGCACAGTGGGAAACACAGATGACCGCGCGCCTACCTGAATTCATTACTTTTCACCACGACACAGGTGAGTAAAAATTTTGAAAAAATGTTTATATCATTTGGGGGTCAAATGGGCATCTACCACCGAAGTTACAAAATTTTCGCTCTGCGGGGCCATAGTTGAATAAAAAAAAACAAGTCGAGAAACGTATTTTGGTGGGGGCAAAATGATGGTGGAGGATTGTCAATTTTTGTGTATACGCGTAGAATATAGACCATACATAAAGGTGTACCACTCACCAAAATTTCATCCTTCCCCTCTTACCATTTTTGAGTAAAACATTGCTATCTGTTAGGAATTTTTTTCTGAAAAAGGGGTGGCAATAGGGGTCTGAAATTCTGGTCATGAGCGTATCTCAACGGTACCTAACTGGTAACTACCACTTTAGTTTCAATTTTTTTGAACAGAAAGGCCGAATCGGCCTGCTTACCAGGTTACCTATGAGGTCACGACGAAAACGGCTACAAATACTCGTACATATGTAACCTATACGTATTACGTAGATTATTATTTTGAATCGAAAGACGCGACTCGTAGTCTCGTACTCAATTGGCGAGTAAATATCAACGATAATCTTGTCGATTGTTGTTTGTGATTTTAGAAAACGAACAGTTCGATTACTTCCGATTCGGCGGCGACTAGTTCGTCCAAAAGTAACAGAGACAAAAGCGCCAAACGCAAGTCTTATTTAAACAGATCGGCGAACGCTGAGAAAACATCGAATACTTGTCGTAATGTTAATCGACATCTCAATCATTGTACAGGTTCGTACCCGTACGCTACGCCGTCTTTTGTAATCTAAATTCTAGTTGTTCTCGGTTTATGTGCATAAACATACTTAGACTTACTCGTACGTAGGCTATGTATGTACGTATGTAGTAGGTAGCTAGATGTAGGTACTAGGTAGTAGGTACATATGTAGTTACGAGTAAGTACATATGTTGTATTTGCGTATCTTATACGTATCCAATGTACTGCATGTACATAATACGAGTATGTATTATGTACTACCTAGTACCTACTACCTACATAGTATACGCGTATAGTATATAGCTTTATTATACCGTATGCCTAATGCGTATGCAGTATGCAGTATACTATACACCTTCACCTATGTACCTACTACCTACGCCTACGTATGTACATGTAGATGTACAGTATGTACGTAGATGTTTTTCAATTGGGTACCGCTGTTACTAGTGACGTAGTGAGCGTAATAGGTGAAGATATTACATGTACATACCTACATACAGTATGTGTATGTGAATGGAGAATTGGAGATAGACGATAGACACACCGAGTGTGTGTGTTTTAAAGTTCATCCTACCTATACCGTATTTGTAGTTTGTACAGTACATAAGTTGACCCTTCACTCGTCACTCGTCCCTATACGCGTATGTAGAGCTAGGCTCCTAATGCAGTCGTATAGATTCTAGACACCAAATTATCGGAATTTTTTTTCAAGTCGGTCTTCACCGTGCACCACTGCACTGACGTCTTTTTTAATGCGTACCAACGCGTACATTATGTATGCTGTATGTTTCAGACGAGCGAGGTGCTGCAAATAAATGTTACGCAAACACGATCGCCGATAGCTCTAGCTCAAACTCTACCTCTAGCTCTAGCTCTAGCTCGTTACCATGCGCTGTAGTTGTAAATTCGTCTGCGTCTACATCTACTCCGTCATTCGTTTCTAGTCAGAAAACAATGCCTACTTCTAGTCCTAGTCATACTATTAAATCTACTGCTATAGATGTTAATTCGCAAATTAATTCGTACTCGTACTCGCACTCACACTCGCACTTGGTCGGTAACGGATTTGCTCAATCTAACTCGATGGAAAATTCCGTTTCGAAATCACCCAACGATACGTCTCATTCGTCTAATTCATTGTGCGATAGTACAGTCAAATCTACAGATAAGGAAACGTCCGATAAGTCGAAAATTCCCAGAAGAATACATTCATCATCAGTCTTATCATCGCGCTTTCACAATCAACCGCAGCCTTGTAATACGAATTGGTAAGTTTTTGTTTGGGTTCGTATTTTTTTGTTTTTTGTTTTGTTTTGTTAAAAAACCGATATTTTGCATGCATTTTTTTAAGGCGGTGCAACTGAATGTACGCGCGAATTGTAGCGCGTCGTTGTTTCATTTTATTTTGTTTCGTTCTGTTTTGTACGCAGTCGTTGCGAAGACGTCCCTTCGGAATTTCGTTTGCAACAAGTCGAAACTATCATTTTGAAAAATTGCATTTCGGACATGCGTTTTTTGGAGAATACCTCGGACAACGAACATTCGCTTATTAACGATTACGACGTGAAAAATCATTCCATCGACGAGATTATCGCGTTATCGTCGTCGTCGTCGTCGTCGTCGTCGTCACTGTCTAACATCCGCAACCGTAATTTCAATAACGACGACAACGACCACGACCACGGTTACGGCCGCCATGACAACAACGATGACGACCACCACGACAGCAATTGCAATAAAGACGAATCGACGCCGCAGAAGAATTCGTTGTTGGAAATCGTTCAAAATTTCTCCGATACGAGTAATAATGTTGAAAATTACGCGCCAAATAACACTGCCGAAACGGATTGCGCGCGTAGAAATAGCGCTATATACTACGCGTGTTCGTCGTCGCCGCAGAATTCGTCGTTAGAAATAATCGAAGAAGACTCGCCGGTCAAGCCGTCCATATTGAAGAAGAAATTCGACGAAAGAAGTAACAGCTTAGACTTGCCTAGACCTAGTTCCATACTGAAACGTAAAACCAGCGACGACGCCGATCACCATCATGTTTTCACGGCCGCCAATTCTAAACAGGGTATACTGAAAAAGCACAGTAGCTTAGACGAACAAGACGTCAGACGAAGAAGCTGTTCGCCAGACGTCGACATCGGACGCCAATTGGAATTTAAACCCATCCTGAAATCGCAACGTCGATCCTCGTTGGAGGAATTGGTTCGCCATCGTTCTCCGGAATTGCACTCGATACTGAAACGTTCCAAAGTGTGCAGCGAAGACGCGCTCGTCGATAGATGCGCTAGCCCTCATGGTATACTCAAGCGTAAAATTTCTCTGAGCAATAGTAGCGGCGGCGTCGCAGTCGCCACTGTCACCAACGTCGTTGCCGCTACTGCTGCTGCTGCCGCTCTGCCGCTGCCGCAGAATCGTTCTCTAGCTCGAATAGTTCGACAGATTCGCCCGTTAAAAACTGTCACGAGGACGCGATGGTGAAACCGATTCTAAAAAATAAGCAGCATTCTTTCGAATTGCCGGTGGCGTGGAAATGCACTTCGGATACACCCAGGCCGATTTTGAAAAAGAAACATAGCGTCGAAACCGACACGGACGACGAAAGACCCAAGAAACCTATACTTAAGAGCACCAGTAGATCTCTCGACGAAGACGACGTCGAAAACGGCGTACTTGCTGCGGCAACCGAGCTTGCCGACAGTGCCGCCATCAAACCAATTTTGAAAAACAAGCAAGCGCTTTTCAGACAGTCTAGGAATGCCAAAAGCGACGACGATGCTTCCAAACAATGTATCAAAGCTCGACGTGATTCGAATAAAAGAAATTCTTTACCAGGTAATAATGAAAGTTTTTCTCACTCATACTACTTTCTTTCTTTTTCTATTTTTCACTACCTATCTACCTAACCACCTATGTAGTGTGTACTGCTCGTACCTACTTGACTGGTATACATGCACATCGGACATACTTATTACGAGTACTCTACCACTACATAATGATCGTTTGTTCGTTTCGCAGCGTCGTCGAAACATTTTTCCGCTTTCTGTCCAAGTCGCATGCACGGTGAGAATTCACTTTCAGTCGCCGAAAGGGTTCAAAATTTGGAAAGCCTTCGCGTCGAAGATAACCCCGTCCAAAAGGAGACTACTTCTGCCAATGATCCTTCATCGAGGAATTTACGATTTTCCAGAAACGTCGAACGCTACAAAACTCAACCCATCACATGTAGAGAAATCTTTTCCACTCGAAGGTAATTTCTTCATTATACGTATTACGTACCTTACTTACTACTCACGTACGCCTCAAGTTGGCAATTCGAACGTGAAATCCGACACTCGTTTTCGCTGGTGAATTTTGCCTTCTTCAATATTGGGTATTATACTCGTAATTTGTTTCGTACGCATCGCAGTTTACGTGTTGAGCAATACGCCTAAAAATAATCACCGAACTTGAAAACACTATTCTGCAAACTTAAATCAGCAACCAGGGAATATACTCGTACTCGTACGTATCGTATATGAAATCATCTCGCACCAAAAAAAAAAAAAAGAAAAAACTGTCTAGATTGATGCAGAATCTCAATTTATATTTGGGAATGGCCACATCTAACCAACTACCCAAGTACCTGTACCTAACTAGTAGCTACTTAGTACCTCTACCTACTACCTGCCTTATATAATAGACCTACTACCTTCTACACATGATAAAGGTGTATACTTGTATACTTGAGCAGGTACTTTGATAAGCGTTGAATCACTAAGTTTTCATATTTTTGGATAGAAATTGTAATTTATAACGTACCCACTACTCA
>QBDW01002259.1:0-27622 GCA_003261595.1 Maconellicoccus hirsutus
AAAAAAAAAAAAAAAAAAACAAAAAAAAACAAACAAAAACAAAAACAGAAAAACAAAAAACAAAAAAGAATTTAAAAAAAAAACAAAAAGGAGTGAAAAGCGAGTGAATACCAATTACTAACTAAACGAAAAAATGAAAATTTTACAGAAAGTACCAATTTGAATGTACGGCTACGGGACGGGGTCGGGGACCGGTGGAGGACGGGAGGGGTGAGGTGAGAAACCTATCTATCAAGTTACTACGCTTACACAACGTAAGAATTTATGTTACGATATACTAGACAGAGATACGTATTACGTAGTAGGTTTAGGTAGTACGTTGCGTCTGTGTACGTAATGATAATGTAGGTGTAAACGTATCGTTTAATGTACGTATGTACTTTGTAGAGTACACGTACACGTAATTGGGTACTTAATGACAAGTGAATACAGAACAACATATTGTGTTGCTGTACTGAGTACAGGGATACGGTACACAGAATACGGAATAAGGAACAAGGGACAGGTAGAGGTAGAGGTAGAGGTAGAAGTAGAAGTACGCTAAGGTACGATACAGGGTACATAACGTACACATTGTTAGTTAATTACACGCTACTCACAGTCCGGACAATGCAGTACGCTTAGCCGATATAAGTAGGCATCGAATGCAGCTGAAAGGAGCAACGAGTGAGTGCGTGCGTGCGTGCGTGCGCGCGCAACTTACAACCGAAATTGCCCTTATTTCGCGAAAACGTAATTACGAGTGCAAAATGAAATAAAATACATAGAAATGTTGCCACAACTGCAGCGAGTGGCACTTGGAACGAAAAAAAAAATAAAATAAAAATTGATACTCGTATTAATAACAGAGACGGAGACGGAGACGTAGACGACGACAATAATACGAGTAATACGCAAACAAATCAAATTCTATTTATGCTACGTCTTCGGCGAATACAATTGACAAACACGAGGGTAAAAAAAAACAACGAGCTTAATACGCTGCTGCCGTGTGCCGAGCTGCCGACCCCCTTCACGTATAGGCGATTTATCGCTCGACTTATCTCCGATTTTCATGACTACATATCGATAATAATGAAAATGAAAATACGTAATAACAATGACCATGAACGATACGTTTGGAAAGCAATTCCTTTTCAGCGGACGAGGTAGCTTTTTTTTTTCTTCAAAAAGCGTAGCAAGAATTTACTTTCTTTGCTTATACGAACGAAAAACTGGGAAATTACGACACATGCGTGCCTTAAGCAAAATGCCGCTGCCGTACACTGCCTATTCGAATTTCACATTTTTGGGAATGGTTCGACCGACATTGATAGCGAATAGCGATCAACAACAAGCGTAGGACATCGGTAAATACGAGTACAACCAATCATCAATTACTTATTATCGATTTCGTCGTTGTAATGAGTGTTTCGCGCATAAATAGACGCGACGACATTACTACGACTTGTAGACCGTGGAGCATGGACCGCATTGTAGAAGAGTGTATGGTAGGAAACAGTGAAGGAGAGGGAAGGAAAAAGAAAAAAAAACACCTTTCAAGGAAGAAGTATTACGGGTAGTTTTGTAAGATACATAGACATACATAATTGCATACTACACACGCGGTGACTTATGTAGGTAGCTAGGTACTAGGTAAGGTACACTGGAAAAAAAATCCCCGGCGGCATGGCATAGCGCGGCGTAGCGCGGCGCGACGCGACGCATATTCATGTAGTGAAGGAACGTTTAAAACGCAGTTGCCAGTCAAGTTTACGAATTTACGTGAATATGGTTCTCGTGTACGTGGCAAGACGAGTACGCGCGTAAATTTTGAAAACTCGTTAATAACGGTGAATAGAATCGCATACTTTCTTCTAGGCGTAAGAAGTGTATCCCTAATTCCTCACCGATGCGATGCGATGCGATGCTAAACTCAGTCGACGGTCCAGTATAGCGCACAATTTGACAAGTCGCTCATTTTCAAAAGAATTGACCTACTATAAGAAATTTGACGAAACGGGATAAAATAAAAAGTATCGTCGAAATACGTCTTCAGCTGACAAACATAGATGTAACAACAATGACGATGGACTAGCAAACAGTTGACCAGATAAAGTGAGGAATGATCGGTTCAAACTTGAGGTTGGTATTAGGTACTTACGTTCAAGTTCTGATACGTTCCAGATTCATCGTGAGGTTTGGGTTTCAGTTTACCGCAACAGTAATTGCAGCAGCAGCAGCAGCAGCAGCAGCAATAGCAACCAGTTACGACGCCGCAAAAAGCTAATAACGCCTGAAAATGAACAACAACAACAACACTCACTTGCAGACAGTTGACACTTTTTCGCTTTTAGGTAACTAAATAGTAAACGCGCTATACTAGACACAGGTAGTAGGTACTAGGCACCAGAGTTGTCCACGGGACGCTTATTTGGAACCGTTAACCGCCCCGACAAACCACGGGTACGGGTACGGGTACGGTAACCCTCCAATTTTACGTGATGACACGTCGACGGTTACGATTCTGCCGCCGTTATAATCGTGACTTTCCGACCATTCTAATGAAGAGTAGAAAGTGTAGCTTAACAAAAGGTATGATTCAACCTACCTTTGTGTTACCGTTTGTACTTTGTACTCGTATGCAGTGCTAGGAGGCGAAGCCCCCTGGGCAGCTGTGTGGCCCCAACCTTCCAGCGTTGAGCTTAGCTCACCGCCAGCATGTTCCTCGGGCGAACTCCCCTCCCGTACACTTTTACGAAAAACACTAAACAAAAAACAATAATTTGGCAAGCTCAAAATTGTACAGCAGCTAGTCATCAGCAAGAGATAACCGTAAGTAACGCGTGATCGTTACGCGGCTTCTGCGACTCTGCGTACGGCAACGTGCCGCAACGTTGCAGATTTTTTCATAACATAACTCGTGTTTCCAAGAGTGTTTATGGGGGATTATTTTGAAATTTTGTATGCGAGTTCCTGTTGTAAAAATACAACTTTACGTTTTTTGAAATTCAAAATCGGACGAAAAAAAGCGGAGTTAGCATAATTTTGGTTTTTATTAAATACCTCCTCCTCCCCCCCCCCCTATGAGAGCAAACTTCTTCATAGCCTAGGTAATTAGGGTTGCATACATCAAAAACTGTTGTGGGTAATTTTGATTTTTTTCAAAAACTTGGGGGAGGAGGTGCTAAAATGTCGACAATTTGGTTTTTTGAAGCATAACTCCCCTTCTATGGGGCCAAAAAGGTTCAAATTTTGGATTTGGAGGTTAAATGCGATTTCAAGAAAAGTACTGTTTCAAAATTTTTATCTCAATTTTGGCACCTCCCCCCCCATTTTTGGGGCTTTTAAAATCAAAAATTTGCCCTTTGCTATATTATAGGCGCCAAGTGTAGACCAAGAGCTTTCATTTAAAAAAAAAAATCAGCTTCCTAAGTGTAATAGGGGCTGCATGAAAATCAGCATGATAGTATGAAGTATGATGATGATGTAGGCTATGTTTCTAACAATTTCTAATTCTTTCAACTTGACGATATCTGCAGAACAAAGCGAAAGCGAGGTAGAATTTCTTTTTT
Organism: Maconellicoccus hirsutus; assembly: GCA_003261595.1. NCBI lineage: Eukaryota > Metazoa > Arthropoda > Insecta > Hemiptera > Pseudococcidae > Maconellicoccus > Maconellicoccus hirsutus. The sequence continues at coordinate 3,555 of QBDW01002259.1, forward strand.
GATCTCATCTTAAAGACGATGAAATTTGGCATATTCGCCTCGCTTACGCTACGTGCACGTAAACGTACGAGTATGTATGATTTTTAGTTTTTCACATATTTTAATGTAAAACTTTTTCATCTTGCAATTACGAGTAAAACACAGTAGGGCTATCGCGAAAACTAAAAATTCGACATGCCTACAGCCTATGCTTACTGTAAGCGAAGCGAATACGCCAAATGTTATCCTCTTTCAGATGACACCTTGCGTAAATTCGTATATCCTCAAGAAATGATGCTGCGTGAGACGGTCACGTCTGACCGCCGTTGCTCGTGGCGATTATTAACCAGCGCGGCGGCATGGTCATTTATACAGACGGTCACGGTTACGGTTTAATCGTCGAAATAACCGTCCCATGGACAACTCTGGTAGGTAGTAGGTAATAGGTATAGAAGATAAACAGTAGAACCTCGATTATTCGATCCTAGTTGGGGTAGAGAGAGGTCGGATATGCAAAAAAGTCGGATAATCGATTTTCGGTGAAACTCGATAAATAACGAAAAAAATTGGATGAGAACCATTATTTAATACATTGCAGAGAAGCTTTCCTCAAGTAGTAGATATTTAGACACTAAAAAGAACGACTTTTGTTTTCATTTTTCATGAAAAAAAATTATTTTCAATTTTTTTTTTTTTCAAGTCAGTTAAAAGTTTTTGCTTTGGCTCATTTTTATGGCACAAAAAAAAATAACTGAGCCTAAGCAGAAACTTTTGACTGATTTTTTTTGAGAAAAAATGAAATATATTTCAGTCTTTTGATTATTGATCCGGTCAAAATTCGAAAATTCATCAATAATCTGATAACGAAACATTATCCGACCTTTTTTGCGCGGTTAATCGGAAGAAACCGGATGCATTTTTTTGGTCGGATAATCGAGGTTCTACTGTACAAATATTATATTGTATGTATGCTATGTTTATAATTATTTAAATGTAATAACGAATAACGAAGAATGTGATAACTGATAACCGAAGCTCACCTTGCACCAAACGGACGTAACCAAAAAATATGTGTTGACATTCTCTTCGCCGAATTGCTCTGCGATGTATAATCCAAGCGAACCGTAATTGTCGTAAATATTTCTTTTCGTATCGTCACTCAAAATGGCGTGAGCTCGATTAACATCTTTAAACTGTAACGTGAACGGTGAGATTGAGAGGCAACTTCAAAGTACTCGTAACAAGAAAAAATTCGGCAAGAGGAGCATGACGATTGACGATAAAACAACGATAGAATACTCCTAATACTCGTAATAATTATACAACTAAACATACGACACTAAGCCGGTGGGTTTATTACTTTTTCAGCAGCCTCGGGATTGTTAGGATTTTTGTCCGGATGGTATTTGAGAGCTAGCTTGCGGTACGTTTTCTTAATATCATCCGAAGTGGCAGTTTTTGGTAAAGCGAGAATAGCGTATAACGAATCTCCAGAGGTGCTACAAACAGAACAGACGAGTCAGAAACGTACCTAGCTGGTAGCTACGTACTTGGCCGGTAGCTACTAGCTAGAGCTACCTAGTACCTAAATTACATTTATATTTTACGTACAACTACACAAACGTATATAGGTAGAGGTAGAGGTACTGCTACTGCGTAGCGCGTAGTGCGTCGTGCGTCGTGCGTAATAAACAGAAACACATACATACTCGTATGAGGCACTCGCATAACTACGAGTATAACAGTATTAGTACTTCTACCTCTACCTCTACCTCTACCTCTACCTATACCTAGCAGTAGTATACGTGGTACGGTACCAAATAGCACCCACCAAGTAGGTCTAGGTACGTACAACCCTCCTCCGTAAGACTACAGCCTCGCAGTAAGTCTAGAAACTAGGCACCTAGGTAGTAGCACTAGCACTAGCACTAGCACTAGCACTAGCACTAGCACTAGCACTAGCACTAGGAGCACTAGGAGTCTAGGATCATAGTCTAGACTGGATTCCATTCTACTACCAAGCTTATAACAACAATCAAGCGCCTACTCGTACTCGACACTCGTACATGATACGCGTAGCGGTTACTCGTGTGACCACCATACCGCGCGTAAATTAATCGACTTTAGTCGTCGCTTCATTAACCAAATTGCTCGACATTAATTTAGACCCTCGCGCAATTTACACTCCAAATAGTGCAACGACGACAACACAGTCGCAACATACGGACATGTAGCAACGGCGCGGCTTAGTTTATCTGAAAGGGCGATTCAATTGTTAGCACAGTTTAAAAAAGTGATCTGCGCGTCTCGTCGAGTCTGTTATTCGGTTAGTCCATGTTCAAAGTTCATGCGCTTAAATCTCGACCATTTTATTTTCCTTCGAGTGCCTCAAGTATGTACGTCACGTATGTAATACTTGTACAAATGTAAATACGAGTAGTATATTCGGAATACGCGCATACTACATAGCGTAGGCATACTTCGTGCCGTGCAGTCGGTTTGTGTAACAATTCAGCCGCAGCCGATTCCGATACTCTCATTCCGGTTTTTAACGCATTACCCAGCCAGCAGTACACTCAGTATACGGACAATTGCGAAAATCCGTTGACCACGACTGGTGCTATGATGACAACTACAACTACAACTGCTGTACTCGTATTTGTTTTTCACGCGCTCGTTGTATCGTCTATGGCTGCGATTAGTCGCGTGAATGTCGAAAATGGAAAAAGCGAAGCCACCTGGAACGCTACGCGTCCAACCATCGGCGCAGACGATGCACAAAATTCGCGTGCACTCGACGATATCCTAAAAGATGTATACGCGACCATTTCGAAGAACATGGTTGAGAATACGCGTAAATTAAATTTGGAAGACTTCTCTTGCGGTTTACTTAGCGGCGCTATGGGTAGATTACAAGGTTTCGACCATTTTCATTTGATAAATAACAATACGGTAACTACAGCACGCAAACGAAAGCTCCAGATGTACTTCGAGTTTATTCTACCGTTGCTAAAAGCGCGGTGGCACAAATCAGTCTGCTTTGGGTACGACTGCGCGATGACGATGGAGTTGCAAAATGCCACATTTGTTTTACGTATGCTGTTCGACGCCCAACACTGTATTTTTGAGCATCTGGCATTTTTGAAAAATTATCAAAACGCCAAATGCTACGTTGAACCGTCGAATACCTCGACCATCGCCAGCACCCTGGTACAAACTGCGGTGAAACTCCTTTCTCAAGTAATCAGCACGAAGCCATTTCAAAAACTCATCAAAGACAACGTTGATTACGCACTCTTGCAACTTCCTCTATTCAACGCCGAAGATATAAAAAGAGTCTGCGATGCTTACCAACAAATTTGACAGCAACGCAAGCTGACGCCATTCCTCTTATTTTACATACGCCTCGTTGCTTTCATTTTTTTTCTCTCAGTTGTACTTTTAGCCCAGATAGAATCACTCGCAACAAGGTTACTCTATTGTTTTCTTTCATTCACCGTGTTTCAGATAATAAATAAACGAGCATAAATAAAGACGGATATTGATTTAACAAAATTTTCAACATCAAAGTGACCAATTTCCCTACCGCGCGACGAGGTAAGAATTGGTTGCCGATTGCGCGAAATTTCAGCGTCGCGTAAAAGCGTTTCCTCACAAAACGTCAACATCGTGAAACGTTAAAGCACAACAAAATTATACTTACGAATATTTTCTTCTTTCCATTGTGAAAAAGTAGATTTGGCTAATCGCACGGCAATTTCAGTGACCAACTCAATCAGCACCGCTGTATAACGCGTGTTTCAACGTATGTGATAAAATACCTGAAACAAGTAACAACAAAATGATTTCCATGCTCCGATGTCAACTAACAAGAGGAGTGTGCGTACCAATGGTCTGAAAGTACGTCTAAATTAAACGCATCTTTGAATTTCTGCTGCCATCTGTCGAATTTGAATTTTTCAATTCACAACTTACAGAGCGCTAATCCAAAATTCTGCACCGCAAATATTACACAATCAATAAACAAAAGTCTAACACCGTACACCGATAACCGACAAGTATTATTACCAAATACGATTCAACATTAATTCGATTATATTCACAGGCTTGCAAAATAAATTATTGGTCAAACGGCTAAAAACGCGATCCTTCCTACTTCACTTCACACTCAAATGCTTGAGCTGATCAGTCTTTTAATAAAAAAAAATAATAACTTAATTTAAATGAATTCTCGCTCGCTCAAGCTCAACTCTCAAAAGGTAACAATTCTCGACACTTCTACTTCTTCACAGATAAAATCACAAATCTCATCCATATCGTTCATTCTTCGCATGTCATTCACAACCATAGTCCATCACCCTTGAGCTGGATCTGGATATACATTATGCGCGATGGGTGCGATGGTGCGAATGATTCACGTTCGCGAATTCGCGCGAAGGAATGACGCAAATTTCTCCCTCCTCATGGAGAAATCCCGCAAATTTTGATGGCAGTGCCATGATGGCACTCATCAACGCTCAACGCACCAACCTACACATACACTATGCGTGATTTGTTCAATTCATGAATGATTCGCGCGCGTCGCGCATTGTATATGTATTGGGACAGTCAAGAATCTGTTGGAGCGCTAATGTGAGGTACCTCTTTGTAAGTTCAATGAGGAACCGCTAGGAGTCAGAAATTAAAATTCTGTATTTTAATTCGAAAATTGCTAGTAAATTTTGAAAATTTCGCTACCATAAGTGTATGATTGCGCTGATCGACGTCTCATCGCCTCATCGGTACCTCTTCGTTAGTTTCATCAATTACCACCAGATATCAGACACTTTGCTTGACAGTCCCAGTAGCCAGCTCGCATAGTGTAGTATAACCGACTTCAGACAGTATAATATGGATCGCTCTACCATATTATATTAGAGCTAAAGTGAAGCGAACATAATTCTAGGGGCCTAAGCACAGAAGGAGAAAAGTAACGCGTGCGCAAGAAACAGAGGTGTTGAAGGGGAAAAATTACAAACACAGAATTACCGGACGTTGACTCAAATATACGATACACCAACACCATCAACCTCGCGCATTACGCAGAGCCATTTCTGTGCTTAGGCCCCTAGAAATATTTTGCCTTTACTTCGTTCTGTTACTTTTAAATACGGTAGAGCGGTTCATATTATCTATTATCAAGTTATTATAGACGTATCACTTGCATATGTGTGCAGCCTAATTCTTCCCACTCAAGAGTCGATCATCTGCGCATGCTTCAGTACTTGCGGTTTGTCATGCCAGTGTATTACCAGTCTGTGTATTGAAATTTTTTTTTCGAATTTTGTGGGTATAGAAAATAAAAGTTTGTCATGCCAGTGTATTGCCAGTCTGTGTATTGAATTTTTTTTCGAATTTTGTGGGTATAGAAAATAAAAATGTAAAGTCTAAAGTCTTGTAATGAAAATTAATTAAAGTATGCACTGAAAACAATAACATCGAATACCTCACGTAATAGTAAGTTTAAAGCGTACGTTTACAATATTACGAGATCTCTTGTCTACAGCAGGTAAATTCAAGAAGTAGTAACTTAGATATTAATTAACAATTAAAGCGTACATACTACATCTACATATGTACCTCTTCTGACCATACTTATGTTTAAAACTGTAAGACAATAATTTTTTTCAATGAGAAGTATGCTTTTCGTTGATGGATTTTCCAACTACTTCAATCTTGTTATTTCAATCTCGTCATGATGTTAATTAATGTACGCTTTAATTTTTTATTAATATTTGACTTACTACTTCTTGAACTTACATAGACAAGAGATCTCGTAATGTTGTAAACGTACGTTTTAAATTTATTATTACGTGAGGTATTCGATATTATTGTTTTCAGTGCACACTTTAATTTTTATTACAAGAATTTACAATATTTGGTATTTTCATTTTTTACACCCACAAAATACGAAAAAAAAACTTCGATACAGACTGACAATACACTGGCATGACAAACTGCAAGTACTGGAGCATGCGCAGACGATCGACTCTCGAGTGGGAATAATTAGGTTGCACACATAATGCAAGTGAAAGAACGAATTTGTACATAACTGAATAATGCGCTCTTTATAAATTTTATTGTACTATATATTACCCGTTGTACCAAAACTGTCCAGCGGCCATCTTGAAATTGAAATATACCCTCGTGAACTCAGTTTCTCTAAACTTAGTTACCACTTATCTCCGTGGATATGAATCTTTTTTTTACAACTATTGTAATAAGAGTACGGGTCAGGTTTTCAATTTCCGTCCTAGGAGCCCAGATATCATTTCTTCAATTTTTCTTACTAAATTGCGTTTTTTTCCTTTTGTACTCAATCAAAAAAAGATCCCGTACTCTTATTCCCAAGTGGATTTCCTTCAAATTAAATCAAACCTCAGTTAAATCCGTTGAGTAGTTTTCTAAACAAGTGGTACCTGATAACTAAGTGACCCCCTTTTTTCAGAAAAATCTTACTGATAAGAATGGTAAAGAATAGCTTTAAGGATAATATATCGAAATTAATACTGTAACGAAACGATATCGATGATTACTTACTTTGATAGTTATCGAGTATCGACTATCGAGAAAACGAAATACGAAATACATGAATAATTATTAATTAATAATCATGTATGATGATTCTGCGAAAACTTGAATCTGGAATTTCGGAAAATGACGAATAACCTAACGTTCACGCGCTATAGTTACAATTATTACATACGCTTGTTAAAGGGGTTATCACATATCATTTATCATTTGAAATCAGTGTAGTCACCATTTTGGCAGTTTGGCTTTGGCAGGTAGGCACAAGGTAGTCATCTTACCTTGTTACCTTTGACCTAACCTACCTCAGTCTCACTGATAACTTGATAAGTACGTATCGATAGTTAAGTTATCGATATCTGACCCTAACGATAATTTTTTTGTCATACAAAATGAACATTCGTTGAATATCGTCATCTAATGATACTATTTAGGAAGTGATGGAAGAAGTTCGAAGGAAATTCGGTGTGTCTGTTTTGTGTGTACTTTGATATTAATGTAATGTAATGAAAGCGCATTATAATATATCTAGTGATTAGTGGTAGTTAAAAATATTCAACCGTTGGTCCATTGTTGTTTCCTCAATGCAAACCAAAGTTGTTTTTACGTGATCGACATTTTCCATTTTTTACGTTCTGTGGAAGTATTACCCGTTTCTCTTTGTCTTTTTTTTGTTTGTTTTTCTTTATCCATCTAACCAACCAATATAAACGTTCACCATTCCACCATTCTTCGGATCGAAGAATAACGATCAATTCTTTATCATAATCGATCGGTAAGCATACGAAAGGTGGTATTTTCACTAATTAAGTATTAGTATTAGCAGTGTTTTTCTACAGTTTTGATTTTATCGTTGAAAAACTGTATTGAAGTTGTTTATAGTACGTGATACTCTCTGTAGTCGGTTATTCTTCGTTGCAACTTATGCGATATACCAATGTGCGTATTATGTTGTCCTAATATCTATCAAGAGTCGCTGCTTCTAATTCTATACCCAACAAACGTAATTTCATCACGCATATGTACAATTGTACATGTATAAATGTATACATTTATGTATGAGTGGTTGAAGATCTATTCCAATATTCTGTATTATACGCTCACATCTTTATACGTTTTCCTAAATCGAATACTTTTTGATCAATTTTGTTTGGTCTGATTTTTTTTCCAGATCTGAGATAACTACAGCAAAAATGTCGGCGAAGAAGAAAGCTCTTCTCAAGGTTATAATTTTAGGTAATTCCGGAGTAGGTAAAACGTCGTTGATGAATCAGTATGTCAACAAAAAGTTTTCTGGTCAGTATAAAGCGACAATCGGCGCTGACTTTCTGACAAAAGAAGTCATGGTGGATGACCGTATCGTAACAATGCAGGTTGATATCACATCTTTGTTATGAAATCATTAACGGCAGCTAAGAAGCTCCAATAATTTCTGTCTGTGTTCTTTTTTTTGCCCATCTTTTTCAATAGATTTGGGATACTGCGGGTCAAGAAAGGTTTCAATCGCTCGGCGTCGCGTTTTATCGCGGCGCAGATTGTTGCGTTTTAGTTTTCGATGTAACGTTGCAAAATACATTCAAAGCGCTTGATAGTTGGAGAGACGAATTTCTGGTGCAAGCATCTCCGCGTGATCCAGAGAACTTTCCTTTTGTAGTATTGGGAAATAAAATCGATTTGGAAAATCGAGCGGTAAGTTGATTTAGTATGTTACTAAATTGCCTTTCGTTTTCGTCTCGTTTACCACCGCCACGTTGAAATTTCTAGGTAAATTCAAAACGAGCTCAACAATGGTGTCAGAGTAAAAATAATATACCATATTTCGAAACGTCCGCCAAAGAAGCCACAAATGTTGAACAGGCGTTTCAAACTATCGCCAAAAATGCGTTAGCACAAGAATCTGAAATGGAAATGATAAACGAATTTCCGGATCATATAAAACTGACCCCCGATCAAAGATCATCCGGCGGTGATTCTAGTTGTTCATGTTGAGGTAGGCGACGAACTGTGGAAAGGTGTCCGGGTACGAGCTCATTTACGCGTTTACTGACATCAATTTTTTCATCTTAGTATTTGCAATACTCATCGTGTTTCATCTACCTATATCTGTATGTAACGTGTTTCGTTCGTTTGCAATAGTACTTCTGATGGGTTGTCGTTAGTATTCAACGTTTAATTTTTATTCCGCCGCACCGTATTTCTGTGATTTACATACGTTTTAAATTATTATCCAGCTAATTGTAATCCAAATGCGTGCCTAATTTACTAGTACCGTTGCAAATGCGCGCCTTATACGTGGTTACGCGTGTACAACTATATACTTGTACGTAATATGTAAATTAATAACGATAAGTACCTAAAAATAATTTCACGGAACGTGAAATTTGTATAGTAGTATGTGATGTGCATGTGGTACAGCAGTATAATAATAGTAAATGTAGCTTGTAAGTATAGCGTATCTCTCGCTCTATATACTATATATGTACATTACCTATCGCACATTGACTATTTCGATGCAATTGTGTTATGTTTTATACACTATGTACGGTTTTTCGGTTGTAAGCAAGATACCAAGTCCGCAGACAGCAGTACTTTACTTTACCCATGTAAAAGTACATAGGTCCTACAAGTCCTAAGTATTTCAGTGATATCGGTCTCTGTATTCGTATATTCTGGTTATACCATTTGTATTACTTTTAGTTTTATTTTATTTTTTCTCCTTTTTTTCCTCCCAAATTAAACCGTATGGACGAATTATGTTAGTTTTATTATTTTCATCAACATTACGATATTATCAATTATTATTACTATTCTCGTTAAATTGTAATGGCATATATTATGTATGTTTATTTTAAGTACTACATGTAATAAGCGTTTCTGTGCCGCGCTGTATTTTCTATACCGTTCTATTGCTATTACCGTATGTACTATTACTATGATTGATTATTGTTGATGTAATTGTTGTTGTCGTTGTTGTTGTTATTATTGTTATTATTATTATTATTATTATTATTATTACTACTACTACTACTACTACTGTTACTACTACTAATATTATCATTGTTGTGGTCGTGGTCGCCGTTGTATTTTTGTACGAGTGCGAATTTGTTTCAATTAAGTATCTGGCATTGGCATCGCTAATATCAACGTCGATGTCACTGTTTAAGTGGTGAATCTATATGGTAGACAGGTACTGGGTTGATGATTCGTAGTTCGTACCAGGTGTCTGGTTGTTCATGAGCCCTTCTTAAGAATAAATTATGTACAGTAAGAATGGTTGGAAGGTAAATAAGAATGACTTAACGATATTGAATTTGAATTATATATCTTGAATTAAAAACTAAATTCGCTGTTATCAGTTCCACTTTTCGAGTCGAGAAACGAATTTATTTTCGGGGGGGGGGGAGGAACATGAACGATCGGTCATACATTGTTCTTATACAGAGATTCTTTCATTTATTCGCGTATTTTTACATAATTCTACATTAGTTTATTTATGGTGTATACTTTATACTGTATTATTCTATTATTGCATGTATTTTTCCGTTTTCTCATTTAAAATTAAAATACTAAGCGCATTGTAACCAATTTCTATTTTAAATTCCTATCGACTGGAGCGGTTGTCGTAATTGTCCCAAGTTATTATCGTGTTCCTTATCAGTACTTCTACGTACTCTACCTAGTGCTTCATCTACGAACTGTACCTACTTGGTAGTAGCCTAGTACCGGGTAGTCGATTAATCGTGGGCTCCCCTGGGGAAATGAATTACCTTTTTCCGGTTCTGTTGTAAAAATGACAGCAACGGCCTAAATACTTAAAAGTCAAATTTGGTCATGTCAATTCATTTTTGAGTTGTAAAATTAGTCTAAAGGTATGTTTTACCGTCCCCCTCCTTCTCTCCGTTCAACAAATTCGCACCATCTTTCAATGTTTTAACAAACACCGAAGTACATACAGTACTGGGCCAAGCAGTCAATATCTAAAATTCCAGACGAAGGTTCGGTATCACGCGAGTAGGTATAGGTACTTAGTACCTACTACCTAGCTAGCTACCAAGTAACAACACGATGCACCACCTGCACCTATATATATATATATACGCACATTACACAACTAATTACTAGCTAGGGCCAGCTGCTAGGCGACATATCGCCTATCTAATCAATCTTGTTATACCTATCACTTTTCTTATTGTATTTACTGTTCAACGTTGACCAAGGAAATACAAACAGCACCTGCGCTACAATAGAAACAAATTGAAGAACTCGAAAAAATATATCTAAAACTCCATTGAAATTGGATACCTACTACCTACCTAGTACCTACACAACTACAAGAATAGCTAATTTTTTGAAATTGCTTCAATGATAAACTACTGAAAATTAATTGTGCTTCCTAATTGAAAATACGGTGAAGTATTCATTAAGAAAATGAAAGAACTTTGAAGTTTTTTTAGAATGTTGAGAAGCGAGCGGAAGTTTGATTAACAAAAAGAAATGACAATTTTCATAAATTATCTGTTAAACGTTATCCACGTAAAACGTAACTCTGTCCCGTCAAATCGTCAGGTAGTGCAGATCCGAATGGTGTGAGCATCCTCTCCTCCTCCGGACTAACAAATACGCAGATTATTAACGAACGTCGAACGTCTTTCATAAATTTCAATAAAATACGAATCGTTCAAATTTTTCATTTTTTACAAATCACAACGTAGGTACATAAGGTATAAATTCAAATACAACTCCCGTTTCCGCTGCCATGTTTTTCAGCAATGAAAATTGCAATTTTCCACTACCGACACCGCCGCATTCGCAGTCAATTCATCAGCTGCATCCTGTTCTTGTCACTGGAATCTAGAACCTCAGTGAAACTCAAGAGAAAAGAATGTCATCCATAAAACGGAATTAATTTCCGTGGGAAATGAGGTAGGTAATGAAAAACTGTACTAAAACACAAGTTGCAGTATCAAGTACTTAAAACAATAAAGAAACAATAACTATCACATTCATCCCATTAGATAACTAATGCACCCAAAATACCAATAAAAACTGAAATCAAATTCCAATTAAATGAACAAAAACGCAGATTACGGCTTCACTCACACCGCAGACTAAAGCGATCAAACGTGAACGAAAAATTCGAACAATCCTGTACGTTGTAATGTACATTTTTCGTACTTCTTTACTCTCTAGCGATTGAATAAACCATAGTTTTGAGATGGTAAATGATACGTGTAATTTTAATGGTAGCAAATAATCTATCCGACATAGCGTATGACTAATTACGCATAGGCACAGGATATAGGAAAAATTCCAAAACTACGTAAAAAAAAGGGTTAAAACACGAGTTAGAAATCCATAAAGTCTACATACAGAAAATAATAATAGGTAGAGGTACCTCCTATAATTAATATACAGTAGATGCTACGATGCTAGATGATAATCAATAATCAATAATCAAAAATCAAATCAAATTAAATTAAATCAATTAATAATAGCAATAGGTAATAATAAAATTTAAAAAACTAAATAAGAAGAAAGATGAGAAAGTAAATGAAAAAAGAGTACGATATTCAACACCACGTTAGAATGAAATAAAATTTACATCGGTTAAAGCAGAACAAAAGAGGAAAAATTTGATAGCGACGATGAAGAGATGAAAAGAAGTGTTTGAGGGTGAAAATAATTTTTCAAAACTAAAACTAGAAAAATCGAGTACCTACCTATACGACGACGTAGTAAATAGGTATAGGTAGGTAAGCGCTAAGCGGGCAATGGCAGCTCAGAGTTCATCGTAACATGAAAGTTGAAACGAATACATACGAGTAAACGAGAAATTTCAGGAGTAGATTATTGTATACCACACCGTATGTTTCCAAGCATTAGCCGAAAGTTATCAAAATTCAATACATTCCGATGATGCGCGCTTTTAAAAATTTATTTCAGTGCAAATTTTTCACGGTTTTATACCTATTTTCCACATAAAAAAAAAAGCAACAACAACTAAGTATCACTTCTATAGGCTCGAATTGATCCCGCCACCTCTACGCCACTGCAATCTGGTGTCTTAATTAATCTCAACTTAGACAATGGTTTACACCGCAGGCACAGCAGTTACCAAATCGTAATAATCAATGTGACCAAGTAATGAACTGAGGTTAATTTTAGACAACCGGTACCTCCGATTATGTATTATGCCCATTGCCTAAACCACGAGTAAATCAGTGAAATCAGTCAAATGAGAGCGTATCACAAGATAACCAAACTAATGAATAATACATAATACTGTACATCAAAAATGTATAAGTGTATCTGATAACGTGATAACAACGTTGTTAGGTACATACTTATACACGTATATTGTACATGTATATGGGACTGGGTAGTGAGGAACGTTGGTGAGGAACAGGTACATTAAATTTTTTACGACCTAACGTTGGCTTGACGGCATATTCAGCGGAGGTACCGAACTGCAGAGGAGCAGAGCGCATTTGCAGGTAATACGTAGCCATGGTCAAGTACCGTTGATGATTCGCGTATTCGTCGTAACTCGTACGTTACGATTACATGAATGTACAGTGCAATATTACAACGATAACAAATAATAATAATAATAATAATAATAATAATAATAATAATAATAGTAGTAGTAGTAGTAATAACAATACGTAATAAATAATTAATTAATCAATCAATCAATCAATCAATCGATCGATCGATCGATCAATCGACCATAATTATAATCAAAATAATAATGACGATGAAAAAAATAATGACAACAATAACAACAAATTCAACGATAAATTAATAACAACGAAGAGTAGATTTTCACGTAAATCTAACGGACTTGTTATAATTTACGTTTCAACGTTTCACCAGCAGTTGAATCGACTTAGTAAGCATTCGTAGTAGGTTTAAATACACCGCAAGCGGTGGAGATAGCGTTAACGAAAACTGATAACTGATAACGATGGGGATATTTTAGCGCAGAGAGCCCATTTGACAAATGCAAAATGACGGTAATAGTACTAGGACTGCGACAATATAGTGCAAGACATAACATAGGTAATTTGTAGGTATAGAAGCAAGGTAATATCGTAAGTATGAGTGTACAAAGTTGCAGCCAATAAGTTACAGCAGTTAGTAGTCTTCGTGTAATTATAAAAGGTAGGTAGGTAGGTAGATATAAGTAGTGTCAAAAAAAAAACAGAAAAAAAAAGAAATGATTATGCACACATATATATACATATTTACTTAAAGCTACTGTAATTATTATATAAAACTGTATAACTGACGAATAAAAACATACAACACAAGTAAAAGGCATGTATCAAGTTAAAGTGATACATATTGCGTACGTATATTGTATCATCTTGAGGAACCACACTTGTTAATCTTTCGAAGAAAAGAAAAGAAAAACAACCTCAATCAAAGCTGAACTAACACCACACTGACATAGGTAATCATTTTAAATTTCAACCGCAATACATTCCTTTTTTTACGAGTACTTTCTGAACAGGTTATTTCAAAATTTTCAGACTATTGACGAATGATGCGCGATTGCTATCCGATACTTGTACGCCGCGACAAGTAAATTATTGAAAATGAAAATCTTCTTACACAAGCGTAATTGATTTGTCCATTTCTATTCCTACTCCCACCAATTGAATAAAACTATCGTGATAAAAAAGGAGCGACAAAATCAAAAAAAAAAAAGAATATCGTATTACCAAATAATTAAATACTCGTAAGCAGCGGAGTAATATAGAAAGTTCGTTAAAAACAAAATAACCTTCAAAAAAACGATAAATACCGACGAAATTTCATCTTACTTATGAAGTTGAGCACGAGTAACATAAGTAAAGAAAAAAAGAAGAAAAAAACAGGAGTAAATGGAAAATTGATAGACATGTGTAATACGCAATTATGTCGATGCTTATAACACATTATATGTACATAATTGTATCTAAAGGACGATAGTGATGGTACAAAGTAGCAATTGTAAGAAAATCGACAAAAAAACCCCACTGAAAATATTACTTGTACATACGAGTGAACGTCGACTACAATGAGTTATCGTTGAAGAGCTTGCGTTAGCACTCAAAAACACGAAAAAAAATTGAACTCGTCCAAGAACAGCGCACAATCACCACACTCAGGGCTCGGAGGTAAGATCCACAACGAATTAGAAATATGTAGTCAATTGGTCAACGACCGTTCCCGTTTCCTCAATCAAATCAGGGAACGAGTCAATAGTAAAACCTGTCCGACGCGACGACACGGTTCGAAATATTCTTCAGACGGGGAGCATAAAACGAAAATAGAAACACTACCTAGTACCTTACCTACTACCTAACCTACCTCGTAGCTCGTACTACTACCAACCAATGAAGAAGTTGAGATTGCCAACTAACGGTGAAACATGCACCGGAAGAAAAGGAACATTTTCTTATTTACCTGTACCTTACCTATGCGGTACATAGCAAGCAGCACTCACTATCTATTAGGCAATGGCGTTAGTTTTAACTATTGTTAACTGGAAACGATAAGCGAAACTTTATTCGCAGAAAGCGAATTGATGAAAATCACGCGCGTATTTATTATAAAAAATAAACGACGTAGAAGAATTAGAAATCGCGATCTTACAGTATATAATTATGTAGTATGTCGATGTCTATGTACATATGTATTATCGTTGCGTACAGTACATTCGGTTGATCTTAATACAGCAGCAATTTCAGCCCAGCCCCCTCCCACAATCGACGCAAACATTTCGATTTCAATTTTTCATCATTAGGTTACACGATGGGAGAGCAAGGCGCTTGCATGCGATGATGACGGCGGTATACGCAAATCGTACCAAAGCACGATTGGTTTGAAAAAATCAGTTTTTCGAGCATTTATTCAGACATACGCACGAAATACGTACTGTACACGAGCCTAATTCAACCAGTATGTTTGTTATAAAACCTTTTTAAGCATTTTGCCGGTGAAGATGGGATTTCTGCGCTCAAAGGGTACGAAGCTAAGATCAACCGCATGGATTACTACACGTTATACCACGCGACCAATTGACTCTGACACCCTAGCAATTTTCGGAAAAAGTGAGTCGCAATTTTTATACAACAAACGCCAACTGATAACGGTAATGAGAACATTTGTATCAACATTGCCCTGGTCATCGTTACCATTTTTACTGTGAAGTCGAAAAAATAAATAAATAAATAAAAAAATAGAAAGTAATTTTTGTGAGGATGTCAGAACCACGAAACTAGTTGGTTACAATACATATGTAAATGTACAGGTAATTGTCAGTGACAAGATAAGTAAACGAAAACTAAAATGGCGAAAATAGAAAAAGAAGAGAGAAAAGTGGACGACGATGACAAATAAATTACACATGACGAAGTGAGCGTATAGCTTGAATTAATAGTAATTTCCTTCTAATAGCACCGAAAAATGGTGAAAAGGTAACGATGTGTCGAACACGTAATTCGGTGAGGGGAAAAAAATAAAAAGCGGGGAGAATTATTTTCGATATCTAACGCTGTCTTGACCGTGATCTGGGCTGCTTTTGCTGCAAAAGAAGAAACATTTGCACGATCGGAAACTCGACTCGATGAAAATTTACGAAGTGTTAGCATGAAAAAAACTCACGTTTCTGGCCCTTGGTCAGTATCGCTTTCCTCCAATTCGGTTTTGTCTCGTTTTTTCTCATATATCAATATAATGGTGCATAAAACGATTACTTCGGCGCAAATACCCAAGAATGGGCCTAAAGCCGCGTACTTACCTAGAATCAATTTCCGTTTTAGTTAATACGTATTACGTATGTAGTTATCTTGCATATATTACGTAAATTAATCGTCAGTGGTGTACCTATACCTACTACCTGGCTAATGGCTAGGGCTAGTACCTCCCGCAGAGCTGCACCCTGCACGGGTATACGGGTAACGAGTATACTTGTCCACATACGCGTGAGCCACTTAGGTAGATAGGTACCCGTTCATTTTTCGATGTGATTAATCGCCTGTGCCTGGACGGTTGAAATATGGGATATGATCATACTAGCAGTTGTTTACCCGGGTATGATCGTACCGGGTAAAATAAGAACCGGTCACATATACTGGTATCGTACAACTGGTATACCTGCGCACGTGTGCAGCTCTCTGCAACCTACTACCTACTACCTTGTACATAGCTAGACTACAACAAATAGAATCGACTAAAAAAACTCGTCGTTGTTTTCTGTATCTGTTACCTACGTCTAGCATCGACGTGATAACGATAAGCCAACTGCAGCTAGGCTACACAGTACACTACACAGTACACACATACACAGAACATACACATAGGTAGGTAATAGGTAAAGGTATTAGGTAGTAGGTCTTGGTACTAGGTACTTGTAACACAAAGTATGTAAACACATAACGTACTAACTTTTAATTCTAAGATAAATGGAACCATCTTGCAGGCTCTGACCATATTCGCTGACGGCTGTACAGTTATACGTGCCCCGGTCTTTGGTCGCGTTGGCATTTCTTATTATTAACGTGGCGTCGGGTATATCGCGGAATTTTTGCAGTTCCGTCCGGTTGTCGGAACCGATTATAATCGGCTGGTTGCCTGCGAAGCAAAATATTGTACGTTGCAGTCGACGGTCTTTCGCTCAATTACCTACAACCTACAACAGCGTACCAAATTTCCATGTAACGCGTGAAGCTTCACCGGTAACGATGCACGTTAAATTGATGTCGTTTTCCTCAACTACTGTCATATCTTTCATGACCGATGTGATCATGGGCAACGCTGCAATACACACATGCAAAAATGCAAAACTAAAATCCAACATAAACGCGAGTGTACTTGTATTGGAGAGGAAGAGAGGGATCGGAGATTTATTGGTTTCATTTTAAATAGATAAAAAAGCTGTAAATACATTTCACCGATGCGCATTTGCACGAGCGGTGCGGGGCTCTCTAGACAAATAAATGAATGCAAGTAAACCTCAACAATCGACCAAAACTCACTTTGCCATATCTGCAAAGGTAAAAAATAACTTTCCCGAGCCGAAATTCAAACCAAAAAAGTGTAAAAGACGCAAAAATAAAGCTTGTTTGTGCCTCAGCGTTTCCGCTCCCCAGTCCTTCTGTTCAGTAATTTCCAATTTCATAAAGAAACCAGGGACTCGTTTCTTAAAACAAAAACCACTATTTACCAGACCTGTAGCTACAAGTAGATTGACCTAAAGTTGAAAAAAGTTTTTCTATAATGTAACTCGATTTTTTCAAATCCTAAAACAACCAAAGAATGTTTACGAATAGGTACGCGTGTACGAAATACGAAATACAGAATACAGAATAAAAAACAAAATGTAAAACGAAAAGTATTGTCCGCCGAATCTAGTGGGAAACAAAATCCCAAGCCCACAAAGACTAAATACGCGTTTGTTGTTACACTATCTTACCTCGTACTTCGGCAGTTTGTATCGAAATGGGTTGCACATTATCCTGGTTGGAAACAGAGTTTTTAGGCAATACTTGACAAACGTAGTAACCCAAATCTTGCGGCATCAAATGATCGATTTTAATTTCACCGTTGGAAACACTAACACGTTTCTCTTCCGATTTTACAAGTTTCTGCGTCGGCGGGGTCGGAGATGATGATGATGACGACGACGACGGCGGTGGCGGCGGCGGCGACGGCGACGGCGACGCTTGGGACTGCGCCTTATTTGCGACGTTGGGAAGCACGTTTAGGGAGTCGCTTTTATACCTAACACATTCAAATCGAGTTAAAGATGGCGTATAGTTTAGGTTACGCTAGATACAGACGTATGAAAGCGATCATTTCTATGCGATAATGTACGAAGTACGCTAATAAATAGTTAGATACCAGGCTAGGGTGAGATTATCATATAGAGACTTTTCAGTGGAACATGTTATCTTTAATGGTGAAAATAAAGTGGCCACGGTACAAGTCACTGCGTTGCTTTTTTCCGGCGGGCAATTTAGCGTATGCTCCTTGGAAAAATCTATTTTTAGTGGGAACACAGAAGCTGAAACAAGGAAGGAACAAAATATAAGTAGTATAATTATGTATCCACGATTACCTTTATACCTGCTACAAAAGTATATAGTAGGTACTAGGTATCGGTAAGGTACCGGGTAGAGGTATATTACATACAGTAAGTAAGTAGGTAGGTAGGTAGGTAGGTAGGTAGGTGTAATGTACTACCCACGAGTTATTAGCGCGTTGGTGTAAATTTCAA
This sequence comes from Maconellicoccus hirsutus, assembly GCA_003261595.1. NCBI lineage: Eukaryota > Metazoa > Arthropoda > Insecta > Hemiptera > Pseudococcidae > Maconellicoccus > Maconellicoccus hirsutus. Next base: position 22,369 of record QBDW01002259.1, read on the forward strand.
GTTGTAGCGCGTAAAGATGAAGGTAAAGTAACGTTATACTTATAATGTCCATTTTACAACAGGTCTAGGTGGTCTACCTCATTACGTAGATAGCACAGCAGTAGTAGATCCATCTTTCTATAGGCATTAGACATACTTACATAGGTACATTTCGTAGATGTACGTAACTATGTACTGTACGTAGTACGTATACTTAGTTCATAGTTACATACAGTGCAGACATTGCAACTGTAAGCGAACCGATAATGAGGTATTATTGGCAATTGTGTACAGACTACCGGCTATCGGATGTCGGGTACCGGGTGCGGGCGCCCGATTGTTTGTGAGCCTTTTAGGAAAGTAAATTAGACACTTCTTTACGTAATTGCGAAAAAAACGAAATTTACGACTAGTAAAACTATGTAGAACTGCCACAACCTATTGTTCTAAACAATCGATAGCCGACCATTCTGCACCTAACTGGTAGTTAGTAGCTAACAGCTAGTAGCTACAGAGTCGGAGACATGTTCAGGCATTTGTACTATCGTTGCAACTACAAAATTGACCGTTTTCGCAGCTACGCTCTTTCGTCTAGTATTCAACTTTTTCTTAGCAAATACGCGTAGATCCAAGCAGGTGTTTAAATTCATATGGATAAGTAGTTGCGTAGATAACGGACGACTACGACTACGACTACGACTAAAGTACGTGTACCTGTACCTATGTACCAGATTGCCGATGCATGAATAAAGTCGGTACCTAACTTAACTACAGACAGAAACGTTACATACACACTTAGGTAATAGGTATAAGTAAAGGTTAAAAAGGAAAATAAGGGATGAATTTCAAAGGCAAAATTTATGCAGATAGCGTTGACTGTGTTACGAAAGAAACAGTAAACTACAAACGGACATAAGCCAAATTTTCTTAAAACACAACACGACGATTTCGTTAAGTCTTACCAAAAATGACAGTTAAATTATGACCATGATCATCGCTTTCGAGACTGCATTTGTAATTTCCACTATGTTGGGGTAATGCAGATTTTATATTAATGACACTATATTGCCTAGTTCCGTTTCGACCTTCAATTGTCGAGTTATTATCGGAATTTTGGAAATTTACATTCGCACCATTATGACGCCATCTTAAACTGGGAAAAAGGCTAGCAAAACAAGTTAACGAGAACTGATCCGATTCGTTAACAACGGCTGGTCCTTTGTATACCACTATAAGTAAAGGTTTACGAAAAACCAAAATTAGTAAGAATTTCTTTTACCGTTGTCGAATGTTGTTTCAAATTCAACATTCCGCCTGAAGGCCAAACCGATGACCTGACTAAGTTGCGTCGTTAAAACGAAACGAACGACGAAATGCAAAAACACATCGGTACTTCTTCGAGTCGTAAACTTGTGGTTACGGCTAGGAAGAACACACATCTTTTTCTATCAAAATTAAATCAATTTCGCCGAAATGCCGAATGCGTAGAGGGAGGAAAACACGCGAGCAGACCACTCGTTTATATTCTGATTTTCGATCATGGAAAGTGAAGACGTCTTACGCGTTTATGCGAGCACAAAACGCGTCGCGTATCACCGCGCTAGCTCAAGAAATTCATTGCCGTGTCTATCTAACGATCCGAACACATTTCGGTTAACCGATCAAGTTGGAAACGATTCGCGAGCATACCATCTCGTGAGATGAACATAGAAAATCAATTTATTGAAACAATCTCGAGTGCGATTCAACGTATCGTTCCGCGACAGTGATGAAAATTTTATGGATGCGCCCTGATTTGAACATTAGACAAATTATTTACAATTTGTATACTAACCATTATTGGCCTCTGCCTTTGAAATGTCACACAATAGTAGAACATTACAACAGCAGCACATCAGCAAAACACAGAACGGATGGAATTTCATGACTAAATTGTAATCAAGTAAAATCCAAAAAGAACAAGATTAACGAGAGGTGAAAACCAAAAATAAACAAAAAAAGGTACGTGTAGATGAAAACTAAGTACTGTACTGAATTTTACTAATTACTGCAAAGGTCCATGAAGATTTCAATTTTTGAGACTGAATCAACTTGCTACAGACGGCACAACGAAAAATTATAGGAATAATAACACTGAACTACTACACACGAACTTACGTTTCACGTTTCTAACAACCAATACTATCGAAATACTAACTGGTGTTGGTTAGTCACACCCAGACGCGTGACGTCATGTTCTTTTTATAGAGTGGAGATGTAAGGAAAAAGATAGGCACAGATAAAGGGAGATTGAAATTCACACTTATATGCAAGGTAACTGTAACTGTATTGTACTATACTTATGTACAATACGAGTACGTCCGGTTGATGTTAAGTACCCTTTAACGCAAAAATCCCGTCAACGTAATAACTGACGCGTAAAAAATGGCGACACTCTCAGCAGATTACAAACAACGTAAATAGAGATCACGTCGATTAGGGTCCAAAATAATTTATTTGTATTACTTACATACATACAGCCCGTCCGGTTGATCTTAGTACCCCTCAGCGCAAAAATCCCATCAACGTAGCTGACGCGTAAAAAGTGGCGACACTTACACAGATTACAAACAACCGTAAATAGGGACGTCAGTGCGTGCAAATTACAGCACAAAAAAAACGTACGAAAACAGTAAATCATCGATTATTAATGATTATTTTTCGTTTTTAAATTATTAATATCAATTTAAATTCTTCATTTTAATCAAAATAACGATTTATAAACATCGATTAGGGTTCCAAATAATTTATTTGTATTAGTCATCTATGGTGATGGGATTTTTGCGCTGAGGGGTACTGAGATCAACCGGACGGGCTGTACATATATACTATGTTGATGGAATTTTTCCGCGGAGGGGTACTAACATCAACCGGACATACTGTTCTTACCATCTCTATTTTAATTATTCATACCGATGCCTAGCGGAGTAGCGGGTCCGCCATCGATCTTACACTTATGGATACCTAATCGCCAAACAGGTCCACTTACTTTTGGTCTGACATCTTGGTAGTAAAACTAAGTGAAATTTTCGGATCTGCGCAACGCCAGCATAATAGTAATGGTATATGTATTCACATCACACAACACATCTGCATTAACTCTGCGCAGATCACTTACCTTTACCTACCATTTTCAGCACACACCTTTCTCCACTGCCGTTCTTCGACGAAAATTCTTCCATATAACGTGTGATCTGCTACCACTAGGCATCCATGAGTGTAAGATCGATGGTATGGGGCCCCATCTTCGTGTAAAACTGTTTTTAAATATTGAGAAAGAAACAGACCGTGTTTAACGTAGTACTTGGAGATGGTGGAGGTCTAAAAATTCACCTCGTACGGTTTCAACTGAAATCGGAAATCCTACAACTTGCTAAAATTTCTGCAAAATCCAAGACACACCATTCTTTTCACTCTACCCTAGTAAATAACACGGTACGCAAAATGAAGTCAGAACAACAACAACAACAACGACGACGACGACGACGACGACGACGACGACGACTACTACGACTACTACTAAAAAAAAAAGAAAAAAAAAACATAATTTTAGTATGCGTACCGCCGAAGAATTTATATTGTTATTTGGTTATTCCATGCTATTGTGCGCTACATACATTTTATGCTCTCATTACGGCGAAATAAATAAGAAAAAAACAAAAAACAAAACAAAACAAAAAAAACTTGCGCGCTAAAAATATCAATTTATACTTTGTTACTGCAAATAAATCACAAATCACAAATCACTACTCTGCTGCTTTTTTGTTTTTGCGCATCATCACTCCGGCTCTTTTTCTTCTTGTTTTCAAGTATTTATTTATTTCTACATATTAGTAGTGCCCCCCTCCCTCCATCGGCCACCCGTTTCTGCGTCACTGACTGTATTCTAAATTTCTAGAAACTAAGATCATTATTTATGTAAAATATATCTATCCACATATCTATATACCCACCTACAAATTTCTTCGATTGGTAAAACAAAATTGGCCGCGTAAGTATTACCAATTATTCATTTTCATGTTTGCTTTCATTACAAATAAAACAATTTTTCATCGGCTGACAAAAAACAGGACGAATTAAGAAACATTCACCAAACATAAATTAAGCATACACTCGATTTACAGAACTAATACATAATTATTAAGGGTATATTTAGATTTTAAAAAGGAAGACAGGAAAGAAAAAAGGAAAAAATCAGGTAAAGTACAAATACAACCATTGTTACATCATCACTAGTAATAGTAAGTACACAGCTACACGCACGCAGCGCATAAAAAAATTAAAATAAAACAAAAGTATGATTGTAATATATGTATACGGTATCTAAGTAAGTACCTGTCTACTTGTCGACAAACAGGAATATTGCACAAATTTTATCATTTATGATAATTACAAATTACACAATACGTTAGATAGATGATTAGGAATAGGTAATCAGGAATTTGTACCTCAAGAGAAAACATTTGATCGTTTTTTACGCGGTTAACTTCAAGTACGAGTAAAAGTTTTCTTTCAATCCGAATAGCTAAAAAAGTAAATTATGAAAAATCACTCCGATAAGTTGAACTTTTTTTCTTTTTTATTTCACACCAGTTGACCAAGATTGTCAATTCAGGCATATTCGATTATTTAAATGAGCACCCGATACGTGTTTCTGCTAGAGTACGAGTAAATGAGCGAATGATCGCATCTTATCATCTTTACACGAAAGTATCTTCACACAATACACACACTGTTTAGTTGTTTGTATAGCTATTAGCTGTCTGCGTTTTTCACACCAACTAATAGAAAATACAACGAATAAGTGTAGGTAGCTACTAGCTAGGTAGTAGGTACTGGGTACGTGTACGAGTGATATCGGATATGAAATCTACGTTGTATAACCAAATCGTAAGTACCTACATACAGTACATACTTGAATTTCGAGTACCATATAAACAAAAGTAAGTACGTAATAACTAATAAGTATGTATATCCTATCAATACCTAACTAGAAACGGCATAGTAATGTTGAAATCACGTAATGGCAGACAAATGGATGAGGCGTTCATAAGAAATTACTCAAGTATGGAAAAACATAAAACGAATGCGAAATATAAAAATTAATGCGAATAAAAAAGTAAAATATGTTTTGATTGTACTTCGCAAAACCGAATTGCGAATAGCTGGTTTTGTAAAATATCACGATATGGTAATCAAGTAGGTCTCCATGGATAGTTGCGGGGCAGTACGCCCA
>QBDW01002260.1:0-10403 GCA_003261595.1 Maconellicoccus hirsutus
TTTTAAATTTAAGATAATTACGGTGGGCGGAAAAGGCGTCGGGGGCAGGTCGTTTTTCTCTTCCGAGTAATAACTTTTTCACAAAACTCTTTTCGTGATTATCTCGCCGGCGCGAGGAATTACGCTTTTTATTGAAAAGCAATTGCCGAGCGAAAACTGGAAGTAATTTATGTTCGGCGTGATGCAGAAGGGAGCTTGTGAAATTGCAAAACGTCGAAGTGCACTTTGTGAGCAAATGCGAGGCGTTTTGGGGAGAATTGGGAGATTGGGATTTAGACGAGAGTGGGGGTGGGTTTTATGAAAAAAAAGCGTTACAAGCAGTTTCTACAAGAGGTTGATTTTTTGAGGAGCATTTTGAAAAAAAAAGAATCATTGTAGAAACCGTGAAGCATCAGCTTGCGTGCGAGCCTGCAACACAGTGTGACATTTTCATGTCGCTTCGCGACAATGATATTCATCATAAGGTGTCATTTGACATAACATGCCACGTCACCGTAACAATGACTTGTCATCATATCGCAACATGCTACAACATGGTAACGTGACACAGATGAGGAGGATACGTCACAATAACAATGATGTATCATCGATAACATGTTATAATGACATGTCATAAGTGACATGTTATGACGACGTGTCATATATGACGTGTTATAATGACGTATCATATGTGACATGTTGTTATAATGTGTCATATGTGACATGTTATAACGACGTGTCATATGTGACATGTCACAACGACGTGTAGTATATGACATGTCATAATGACTTGTAGTATGTGACATGTTGTAATGACGTGTCATATGTGACATGTCATAATGACCTGCAGTATGTGACATGTTATGATGACTTGTCATATTTGACGTGTTATAATGACGTATCATATGTGACATGTTGTTATGATGTGTCATATGTGACATGTTATAATGACATGTCATGTGTGACATGTTATGATGACGTGTAGTATGTGACATGTTGTAATGGCGTGTCATATGTGACATGTCATAATGGCCTGCAGTATGTGACATGCTATTATGACGTGTCATAAGGGACATATTATAATGACGCGTCATATGTGACATGTTATAGTGGCATATCATGTGACATGTTGTGATGCCGTGTCATATGTGATATATTATAATGACAAGTCGTACGTGACTTGTAATGACATATCATATGTGACACGTTGTGATGACGTGTCATATGTGTCATGTCATAATGACGTGTAGCATGTGACATGTAATGACGTGTCATGTATGACATGTTATAACATGAAAAACTTACATTTTTTGTTAAATGAATATAAAGCGCTTTGCACGTTTCAAGTGACAAAATAATTATCTGACAAATCATCGCATGGCATCGCTACGCCCATCATTATGACATGTGTCCATGCATGCCATCATGCCATGATTACTTGTTACTCATCACTATGACACGTCTTTATGTCAATGGCATATACCCTCTGATATGTGTATCTTGAGAAAGAATCTCAGCTTTCGCTATCAACTAAGCTCCATCCAAACATCTACGCCTATTTTACAAAATCCACCCATCCTCGTCCACTTATCGCTTATTTTAAATAAACAATCAGGTAAAAAAAATTACAAAATGTGAAATAAAAAGAGACTTTTCTTCGACATAAAATAAAAAAGACGATATTAAAACCAAAAACTCATGTGGAAGAGGAGGTAGATCCGGAATGAAACGCCATGATTTCCGATTCCAAATTGTGTAAACAATCAACCGCACATTTAATTCTTCCGCTATGAAAAACAGACATATCTACAGGCGTGTTTTGGAAGTATGTGTGAATCTTCTGATCACAAATATTGAAAATTATTTTCACAATCTCTTGAGACTCGATTAAACCTTGATTTGTTCTGGTACAACAGTTTTGAAGACAATCTAAAAAAGTCCGCACCCACGGATGGAGTTCATCTCTTCGGATTGCGAAGATTATGTTCCATTTTTCTTCTCGTGAAGTTTGAAATTTCCACACTCTTTTGTTTATATGCGTTGGTCTTGCCTTCTCTTCCAGCACTTCCATCATGTATCGTATTTTTCCCGCTGTATGGAGAGCTTCACGTTCTTTCTGAAAATATTCAATTTCGTTAATTGCGTGTTGGAGAGAAGAAACTGGTAATTTTTATGGATGAACGTAGTACGTGAAAATATTAATCAATTCTTAACCTAAAAGAGGTAGAAAAATGATGATTCACTTACCGACTGTGCATTCAATTCGCCGATTTTTACATCTTTAGAAGACAGCTCTTGTCTCATTTCCCGTACTTCACGGCGTAACTCTTCTAATACGTCAGACATTTTTCCAAATTATTGATAGAATTCGTAATATTTTATGAAAAAAATTATGAACATGAAAATTACTATTTGCTTATCAAAAGTCATAGACTAAAAAGCACAGAGACTGACAATCAATATTGATAGTTACTCCCGAGCACCCAAAATATAGTTACAGTTTAACGATAAGTTCCTCGTCTCTCCTCCCCACCTCCAACACGCGATCATCATCTCAAAATAAACATAAATTGCAACGAAAGAAAAAAAAAACTTTCGAATACGAGAAAAGAAACTAAAAACTTGAACTCCTCCCGCACCGCTCGCAAGCTTGGCACACCTCCTTAAAAAGGTATAACTCTACATAACAAAACAAACAAATAGTTAACTCGTTAACAATATTACACGGTGCAATATAAATCACCCTAAATCAGCTTAAAGAAAAACGTTAAATAGTAAATTTTAATTAAACTGAAACTTTGTACTTTCTTCGAAAACGATAAATTAGTAAGTTCCTTAAACTTTTTCATTAATTTGTACCCCAAAAAAAGGGCACCGAAAATTAAAATTGTTTTATTAATGCGACTACGCGACTCTTCCGTCTCCGCTGCGCGTCACCGTATATACGCTTCGTTAACACGCTACGCCTTTTTAATATATGCCAACTTATAAAAAAAGCTGATGCTCCTTTTTTCACTTTTTTCTACAACTTCCTAATAATTAAACCGCTTATTAAAAATTCTTAAATGGCGAGAAACGCGATATGTATACGAAGGGTGTTCACAAATACGGATTCTTATTTTCTTTAAAAAAAAAAATAATGCACGTTTTTATATTTACCCTTCCTTCGTTTTCTTGTATTCGATATAATTATCGTGTATTACGAACGTCGACAACAGGAAAGGCGAAATTCTATAAAAAATTAATAATTCTTTCGAAACACAACGAAGACGTAATTACATCCGAAGGAAATTCCTTTAATAGAAAAAATTTCACAAAGAAAATGCAAATAAAAGAATGATTTCGTATCTCTCTTTTACGAGCAAAAAAGCGCCACATCGTGGATGAATGCCAACACGGAAAAAACACTCGTCGGGTGCTATCTTCATGGCTGCGGGAAAAAGTGTAAAAAAAAAATGGAAAAAACGCATTAACCTATTCCGTTATTGAAATGTTGATATTGTTTATGTTAATGTAATCCGAATCCGTAGCCAAATTGGTATACACGACGAATCGCTCAAATCATGCGAATTCATGGCGCTTGTTTACATCGCTCGACTGGCTTTTTCTTGCACCCTTCGTTCGTTATTCTTCTTCGATCACTTTTTACTCGGGATATTACCATTCGACGTGTGTAGTCTTTCACCTAATCTTGGGCTTCGTTTCGCCGAGAAAATTATGACCGGATAGCGCCTTCGAGTGAAATATCGCGTACGCCTTGGTAAATTGATAAAAATGGCCGAATTTTATTTTTTACGAAATACCAAAGAAAAACGTGCTTTCACTGTAGGGACTCGTATGTTATCACGGTATTGCGGTTTTTTCCCAGGTAAACATGACCTAAAAGAAAAAAGGAATATGTAAGCGAGATCTCGCGAGAGCTTGGGACACCTGAAAAATTGAACGCAAATTGGCCACACTGACGTGAAATTCCCGCGGGGTCATTATTCAAAGGAACCGTTCTCAAGTTGAAGTGTGATTCCGGTGCAGGATTAAATTACGTTTATCATTTTTTTGAAATTTTTTATTTTGAAAACTGTCTACTAAATTGAGGTAAAACTGTAATCGATCGATTTATTGATGAGATGAAGAAATTTCAAAAAAAAATCACATCACTTTTTTGTCAGCACGTGTCACGCTTTTAACTGTCCGCACGTCACGTATACGAACATAATGTATATAATTCGTTGTTAGTTCGAGTCGCATTATCAAAAATATCACGTCGTGTTTAACAAAAGTCACGTCATCGAAGTCACGTCACGTTTGGCAAAAACGTTACCTGTCATGTTGCGTCACGTCACATTTAGCAAAATCATGTCACATCATGCTCAACACGTCACATTAGTAAAGACATGTCACGTCACGTTTTGCAAAACGTCATATATCACGTTACGTCATGTCACATTTATCAAAAGCGTGTCATGTCACACATCACGTCACGTCATGGTTAGCAAAATCACGTTCAGCAAGTCACGTCACGTTGGACAAAAACCTCATCTGTCATGTTACGTTATGTCATATTTAACAAAAATGTGCCACGGCACGCGTCATGACACGTCACGTTTACGTAAAGTAGCGTCACGTCACATTTCACGCGTTTTTATTTGAAAAGGTTTAACGTGCCGTATTAAATTGAGACAATTTTAATACGTCACGTTTATCGTGGTCACGTTTTGTTATGAATTTTCGTATTTAAAATAATCAAATTATTCGTAAGAAAATATCAATAGCGAACAAAAGCGAAACTTTGATTAGGAAAAATGTCAAATCTTCCGTAATATTTCCTCTTCTCCGAAATCACTTTGTTTTAACTCAACACTTTGGCGAACTTGTTGGTCATAGAATTACCGGAAAAAATCTATGATTCATTTCACTCTTAGGGCGTTTTCACGGCCACCTAATTGATATGACGTCACGTTTAAAAAATTACTCCGCCTTAAAACAAAAAAAAACCTTGTTAATTAAATTCGGTGAAATATTTCTCAATAAAAAATATATCGGGCCATCGGGGAAACGAAACTATAGAAATATTTCAGCAAACGTTTATTTATGAAAAGTGAAAATAAACCATGAAAAAAATATCACGAAGCATATAAGTAATAAAATAAAATCATATACGAACAAAATTCAAATTTTCTTTTTCGTTTTGGCATTAAAACAAGCAAATATACATACAAAGCATATCACGTATAAAAAATTCATATGTAAAAAAAATCTAAATCTTTGAAAAAAAAAGCATCGCTAGTTGGCTACGTGAAAAAAACAGCTTCGCTATAAAAAGCAAAAACGTTTCAATTTGTATAAAAGCAAGTACTTTTCGGTAAGTTATACAAATATGAGAAAATATAGGTATACGAGGATTTTATAAATCGTTATCTCGGTAATCTATATAGATACGACGTGAATATTCCGCGAAAAAAATTGAAATAGAGCGGAAAAAAGCTGCAACGTTTAAAAATTAATCTACGTAGAAAAAATCTAAAATGAAACGTTTAAAATAGATGAACGTTTCATTTTCGCTTTGTTGCGTTTCTCTTCCGTCATAGGTGATTTTACGTCGATGATGAGGGGAGGGGGGGATAGTACGCATCTATTTTACACGTTCATATAGGTGCCACTTACATTCGTTTGCAAATCAAACAGTTTGTTTAGTTTGTTAAAACCAATTAAAAGTTTTAATTCGCTTTATTTGTTGTTTGGTAAAGTCATCCCGAGAAGTTGGTTTTAATTGCGAACTCGACAGACTTAAAGATTCTTTTCTTTGTCCGCGCCGCGATGTAGTGTAGTTGAGAGGAAGCGTCGGTAGGGAGGTGGAGCGAAATTCGAATTTAATTTAAATTTAAAAGCGTCGCTTTGTACAGATTTTACTTTCGGTGTCGATGTACGTAATTGAAAAGTTGGTATTTTTTGCCCTGAATCGAGCTTAAGATGGTAGTTTTACTCGGGTTGGAGTTATCGATAAGTGCCCATTGGGTCCTTTGTGGTTTAGTTAGATGTTGATTTTTTATCGAAGTAATGATTTTTGTTTTTATTTCAGGGATCGAGTTTTCAAGCTGAATTTAAGCAACATCAGCCATTCGAGTTGCGAGGTGAGTTTTTTTTCTCGATAATGTCGCTTTTTATGCGGGAAATTTTTCGTAGCTGAAAGCTCGAAATAATGAAAATGGCGAAACATCAAAAGGTACTTTTGAGATGTATACGAGATTAGGATTATGCCCCCCTCGCCTTCTTCGCAGCTCGTCTACGAATATTAGGAAAAATTGCTCGTTTCTATAATAGGTGTAAATTTTTCATTATGAGAGACGGACAAGGGGAGGGGGAAATGTAATCGAGACGAACGTTAATTGCGAAAAATGGTAATAAAACGGCAACTCGACGAGGATATTCGAAGGTGGAACGAATTAACGCATTTTTCTTCGGTGCGCCGCGACGCCGAGGCTGTATGGGGTGTTTTTGCGAGGTGAAAACTGAAAAGTACGGATTCTTGATGCGCCCCCGCCGCCTTCGAAGTGCCGAGAATCCGACATCGGACGGGTTTTCGAGGGCGAATACGTCTTTTTTCGTACCTCCGAACCGATATAATTAGAATTCATAAATCAGGTAAGGCGTGAAATTCTCCGGAGTGCTATCGTAGTACCCGTCGCTTTTTAAAGTCCCGAGCTAACATAAATTTCCCATCTTAACGGGCTCTGGAAGCTAGGCGGTTTTCTCATACGACATTAACCTTTAACGGTTCCGGGGGTTTGGTTTTTCATCGTGCCTCGACGTGGTCGCCGAGTATCCGCGTGTTTGGCAAGTTGACATTTGAATATCGTGGAATCATGGGTGACCGGAGTTTGGAACGTGGGGGAAGGTTGTGATTCGAATGAGGGGTTTCGGTTGAAAGGGGATTTTAACTGGATGGTTTGAGCGGTATTGTGTGGGATGTGTTGATGAAGGTGGAGGAGGATGTTGAGGGTTATTTGAGGGTTGATGCGGTGAAATTCACTGAAGTAATGATGATTTTGACTCTACACAGATCGATTTTTTAAGTAGAAATATTTCATGGGAGGTTTAGTTTTGAAAATTAAGACAATTTGAAATGATATAATTTTAAGGAACATTGAAGAAATGAGCTGAGAAAGGAACTGAAAATTATGTGGATTTATTTTTGCTATTTCATTGGTATATTTAAAAAAAAAATAGATCCATCAATTTCTGGTTCGAATATCAGTATCGAAATCGTAACATCGAAAAACACTGACATTAAAATATCGATAGATCGGAATTAGGTTATCGAAAAGAATATTGAAATCGAAACGATGAAATATAAATTTATTAAGATAAAATTATCGATTTATCTAAATAAAATATCGATTGATCGAAATTGAAATAAGAAATTCAAATATCGATTTATCGAAGTCAAAATATCGATTCATCAAAATTAAGCGATTAGGGAAGATATTGAAAATAAAGTATCAGAATTAGTATCGAAATTAGCATGTCGATTTATCGAAATTGAAATGTTGAAATGAACATCAAAACTCGAACTTTTAAAATACTGATTAGTCAAAATTAAATTGTCTAAAATAGTTTTAAAATCAAAATTTTGAAATTGAATATCGATTTATCGAATCTAAAATATCGATTTATCAAAATCAAGCGGCTCGAAGAGATAGTGAAACTTGAGTATCATAGTTGATATCGTCAAAAAAATATCGAAACCGAAATATCAGAATATCAAGATTAGCGTGAGAACCCAAATTTTCAAAATATCGATTGGTGGAAATTGAATTATCAAAAATAGTACTAAAATCGTATATCGATTTCGATTTATGTATTAAAATTGAGCAATCGTGAAGAACGTAAAAACCAAAATATCACAATTTAAAAATCGAAATTTAAATATCGATTTATCGAAAAAAAATTTTGTAATCGAAATATCGATATCGAAACTAATATATTGATTTACCAAAATTAATATATGGAAAAAAAATATCTGATCGAATTGTCAAAATGAAAACGTCGAAATTGAAATATCGATTTATGGAAAATTGAAACATCGAAATTGAAGTATCGATTCATGGAAAGTTGAAACATTAAAATTGAAATATTGATTCATGGAAAATTGAAACGTCGAAATTGAAATATCGATTCATGGAAAATCAAAACACCAAAATTGAAATATCTATTCATGGAAAATTGAAACACCGATTTATGGAAAATTGAAACATCGAGATTGAAATATCGATTCATGGAAAACTGAAACGTCGAAATTGAAATATCGATTTATGGAAAATCGAAACATCGAAATTGAAATATCGATTCATGGAAAATCAAAACACCAAAATTGAAATATCTATTCATGGAAAATTGAAACACCGATTCATGGAAAATTGAAATATCGAAATTGAAATATCGATTCATGGAAAATCGAAACACCAAAATTGAAATATCTATTCATGGAAAATTGAAACACCGATTTATGGAAAATTGAAACATCGAGATTGAAATATCGATTCATAGAAAATTGAAATATCGAAATTGAAATATCGATTCATGGAAAATCGAAACACCAAAATTGAAATATCTATTCATGGAAAATTGAAACACCGATTTATGGAAAATTGAAACATCGAGATTGAAATATCGATTCATAGAAAATTGAAATATCGAAATTGAAATATCGATTCATGGAAAATCGAAACACCAAAATTGAAATATCTATTCATGGAAAATTGAAATATCGATTCATGGAAAATTGAAACATTAAAATTGAAATATTGATTCATGGAAAATTGAAATATCGATTTATTAAAAATTGAAACATCGAGATTGAAATATCGATTCATGGAAAATCGAAACATCAAAATTGAAATATCGATTTATGGAAAATTGAAACATCGAGATTGAAATATCGATTCATGGAAAATCGAAACACCAAAATTGAAATATCTATTCATGGAAAATTGAAATATCGATTCATGGAAAATCGAAACACCAAAATTGAAATATCTATTCATGGAAAGTTGAAATATCGAAATTGAAATATCGATTTATGGAAAATTTAAACATCGAAATTGAAGTATCGATTCATGGAAAATTGAAACATTAAAATTGAAATATTGATTCATGGAAAATTGAAACGTCGAAATTGAAATATCGATTTATGGAAAATCGAAACATCAAAATTGAAGTATCGATTCATGGAAAATTAAAACATTAAAATTGAAATATTGATTCATGGAAAATTGAAACGTCGAAATTGAAATATCGATTTATGGAAAATTGAAACGTCGAAATTGAAATATCGATTTATGGAAAATTGAAACATCGAAATTGAAATATCGATTTATGGAAAATCGAAACATCGAAATTGAAATATCGATTTATGGAAAATCGAAACATCGAAATTGAAATATCGATTCATGGAAAATTGAAACATCGAAATTGAAACATCGATTTAGGGAAAATTGAAACGTTGAAATTGAAATATCGATTTATGGAAAATCGAAACATCAAAATTGAAATATCGATTTATGGAAAATCGAAACATCGAAATTGAAATATCGATTCATGGAAAATTGAAACATCGAAATTGAAACATCGATTTAGGGAAAATTGAAACGTTGAAATTGAAATATCGATTTATGGAAAATCGAAACATCAAAATTGAAATATCGATTTATGGAAAATCGAAACATCGAAATTGAAATATCGATTCATGGAAAATTGAAACATCGAAATTGAAATATCGATTCATGGAAAATTGAAACATCGAGATTGAAATAATGATTCTTGGAAAATTGAAATATCAAAATTGAAATGTCGATTTATTGAAAATTGAAACATCGAAATTGAAATATCGATTCATGGAAAATTGAAATATCGAAATTGAAATATCGATTCATGGAAAATTGAAACATCGAAATTGAAATATCGATTCATGGAAAATTGAAACATCGAGATTGAAATATCGATTCATGGAAAATTGAAATATCAAAATTGAAATATCGATTTATGGAAAATTGAAACATCGAAATTGAAATATCGATTCATGGAAAATTGAAACATCGATTTATGGAAAATTGAAACGTCGAAATTGAAATATCGATTCATGGAAAATTGAAACATCGATTTATGGAAAATTGAAACGTCGAAATTGAAATATCGATTCATGGAAAATTGAAACATCGATTTATGGAAAATTGAAACGTCGAAATTGAAATATCGATTCATGGAAAATTGAAACATCGATTTATGGAAAATTGAAACGTCGAAATTGAAATATCGATTTATGGAAAATCGAAACATCGAAATTGAAATATCGATTTATGGAAAATCAAAACATCGAAATTGAAATATCGATTTATGGAAAATCGAAACATCGAAATTGAAATATCGAT
>QBDW01002262.1:0-14565 GCA_003261595.1 Maconellicoccus hirsutus
ACCTACTAAAAAAAATATCAATAATTCAGTCAATAACGCACAACGTTCAACATTTCAAATGAAGCATAACTAAGTAATATTGAAAGAATGGAACTTACTTTCATCACCCATTTTGTCACCGTAAGTTTTCAATTTCTACAATTCAGTCCTACACTACGACACACGCTCGCCTACGTTTATTCAAACAATTATCAACATTAGGGGAAGTCGTAATCTATTGTGATACCGACTTTATCGTTTATCAAGACAATGAAAAAAGTTCCGTAAAAACGGGCGATTTGTTAGGTGATTGGACCGATGAACTCAAGGATACTGTAGTGCTGCGTCTACGTATCACAATAACAACAATAACTGCTACGATTATACTTTATTAACGATTAACTATTAACTCATTATTAACTGATTAACTGATGCTTCTTGATTAATTGATACAATATTTGCATACATATATATACACTCAATACGTGGTTAATCTTAGATTACGTGATAACTTAAATTAACACGTTTAGATGTTCGATAAATATTATTATTATATTTTCGGGTTACAATACGGATACCTATATAAAAAAATGGCTGGCCACTATTACGTTGAAACGAATAAAGGTAAAGAAGTCACAAAAGTTGAAGGCTTTACTCTTCACCATAAAAACGCTTTGAAAATTAATGGAGAAGCATTGGAAAAATTAATTGATCACGAAGTGAAAAATGTAAAAGTTGAAAATATTCAATTCGTTTGCCAAAAGGAGACAAAAGATTTATATACTCTCGAAGCAACGAGAACTTTGTCATTCAATTTTGATAAGCGTTTGGTAATTGATGCGTTTGATACTGTACTGTACGGATATTAAGAAAATGAAGAAAGTTACATTTAACCCAAGTGTCATTGTTCATCATGTTCCTGGTGACGAGGACAGTTAAAGTGAATGGATGACGATGGTAGCCTACAAAAGTAGATTCCAAAGACGAATACGCAGTGTAGAATTGATATTGCAACCAGTTTTAGAAAAAATAATCAACAAAACTAAGAAATAAGATGAGTTTTTTAATATAATATAAGTTGTATTTGGAATTTTGGCATAAAATGCGATTAAAATTATGATTGATAAATAAATGCGATTAAAATTAATTTATTTTTCTGCATGAAGTTCGCTAACCATATTTTTTTCTTTATTTTTCTGCATGAAGTTCGCTAACCATATTTCTTCGTTTAGTACGCTTTGTATGATTTCTAACGCCGCAGTATCTTCTTCCACCCCTTTCTCTGAACAGCTGTAAAAAGAAAAATTATTATTAATATTTTTAAACAATCGTTATAGAATAATTTTTATTACCCATACTATGCTGACTCCATCATCATTGGTAGCGCCTTTATTCCTTCAGCCACCACGTCTTTGTTTATCATGTAAAAGCTTTCTATTAATTTCTTGAAATTCACTTTGTTGTTCACAAGAAGGTTAGTATAACATTCACATTTGAAGCTGAAAAATAAAATTTTCATTCGACAGAAATTTTGGAATTGTCCGTTCACAAAATCATTCAACAAATGGTTCCCCCCATATACATCTCTACTTCGAAATACTGGCGTCACCCAATAACGACGCCTTCGCCGAGCTTTTTGTTTCTTTGGTTTTTTTTTTATAATAAACTCACAAAATTACATCGAACAAGGAACAAAAAAAAAAGAAAAATAGTGCTTCTAGGTTGAAATAATTACATTAGCTGATGCTTATGTATGTTGATTGGAACGTTACAGTTGTTGAAATTTAATTTATTCGCCTTCGCGAAATAAATGGAGAACTGGTACAAGGGTCGTGGAGAAACGAACAAGAAACAATGACTTCTTTTATACCATTAGCAAAAAAACCTACAAAACCTGCAGCCTCATTCGAAGAAATTCAAGCCGAGTTGGCGGATTACTGTTGCAAGGAAGGCGCCGTTCACTGGCAAACTAATTATTCCTAAATAATTTTAATATTTCTACTGAAATAAATGATTGTAATATAATACTTTTACCGTATTAATTCGCCTCCTTGGCGTATCCTTATCTTCAAGGAATTGAAAACTTGAGTACGCGAACCACCGCGATACATAAATCTCCCCAGTCCCTTTGGTGAAATACACATTTTTAATTTTGGTTACATTTCAAGCTCCAAGATTTAAGAAGTTCATTCACTTAGTATTCTAAATCACTTGGGTTCCATAACACTGGATGGTTCTTAAAATATTCTATCAAACGCAAACAATTCTCATCGGACCACTCCATCGTCCATCGAAAAAAATCAAAAATCACCAAAATCACAAAATAGAACGAAACAACGAAACTGAAAGATAGAACCAAACTGATTTGACAAAATGAAGAAATGTCAACAAACGCGTCCACACTGCGCACTAGAATCCCTTTGTGTTCGTCAAAATTACCGACCAAATTCGGGAAACATCGCGCCGTTGCTGCAACGATGCGGCGCATGTTCGTACACCGTCCACACCAGCGCGCATAATGTTCGTTGCATGTTGCATTACACGTTCGGCGCGCAAATGTGTACGCGGCTTAAGCCAGTTATTCCAAACATGAGCTTAGCTCATTTTCTGGAGTATTTTTTTGTCTTTTTCGCCGGGTTGTCAATATTGTTTTTCGCCCCCTTTTTCTCGTTTTTCTAGTTGCAGTATGAGCAGTTGGTAATAACAACCTACATCAAAAGAATATGGCGTTATTTACGAGGAACCTTACACTATGGCATCGGCTATTCTGCGACTCCGACTACACAGGCGACACATGCGACAGACAATTTTTTTAGGGGCGTATTTCTTTTGGCAAAAAAATTTAATTTTTCAATTTTTTTCAAAATTTTTCATTTATTCAAAACAATTTTTTTAATTTTCATTTTTTTCAAATTTTCAAATTTTTTTCAAAATTTTCAATTTTTCCAAAATCTTTTAATCTATTTAAAATTTCAATTTTCCTAAAATATATAATTTTCAATTTTTCCTAAGTTTTGATGATCGGTGTCGCGCGCGCTGATGAATCATGCACCTTATTTTTCATGTAAATGCGTGAAGCCGTATATGTACAATATACAATAAATTATCGTTAGCCTCAGTGAAGTTTGGCCTTTCATAAAGTAGGATAACAAGGGTTCATGTGCATTAGCTGCAATATAAAATTTATTGTATAATTCATTGAAAAAAATTGATGTAAAGTACCGTTTCCAATAACGCTGTTGACCATACCAGTAGCATTGCAAACCTATCCGAATTCGGATTACGAAAACTACGAAATTCCCTTTTTCGAAAAGCAGCGTATTCAATAACGCTGTTAACCATACTAGCAGCATTGCAAACCTATCCACCCTATCTTAGATACTATATACCATTTTCAACCGTCGATCTGATCGTTTAAGGTAAGAACGACGAGTACGACGTATACGTTACCGTATAGGATAGAAGAAAAGACGAATTTGTCGCAATGGAAAAGGCTGAAGTCTTCTCGTCTACGACTTACTGCACTTTTTTCGAATACATGCGAGTAAAACGTAATAGTTGTCTTTACTATGCGTCGATCTGATAGTTTACGGTAAAAACGACGAGAACGACGTTATTAGTATACCTGTCCAGAACACCGTATATCATTTCCAATTGTCGATCTGATCGTTTAAGGTAAGAACGACGAGTTCGACGTTATTAGTATACCTACCTCAGATACTATATACCATTTTCAACCGTCGATCTGATCGTTCAAGGTAAAAACGACGAGTACGACGTTATTAGTATCCCTTTCTTAGATACTATATACCATTTTCAACCGTCGATCTGATCGTTTGCCCTAGTTTTCCAAGGATATGTACCTTAATCGTCGTACATGGCGTTTTACGCTGAAACGTCGAAATCGACTGCTAAATGCTTTAAAGATTACTATTTAAAATACTTACGTATTTTTTTATGGCCTCCATTTGCGCCGGCCGTGTTTCGAACATTTTGTCTATTAATTTTGATAGGTTGTTTGTCGGAATGTTTATGACGTAATTTTCTAAGTGAATGCAGTTGCATTCAGCGTACTCCACGTTTTTGTCGCCATGTTGATATATGTTGATTACGCCAAAAATGAAATAATCGGGGGGGCGGCCCACCTTTCTGGGGTAAGGCGTAACGTTTTTTTCTTCAATTAAAGGGTCCAAAACCAATTTACGATCTATCATTGCTAAATCATTGATTTGCGGGAACGGCCGTTGAAACTGCGACAAAAAAAATTATGGAAGAAACGTTAATTATTAAAATATGTAACTATTGAAATAAAGTGGAATTCATTGTTAAGTTTGCCGATCGAAATGTGCTACCCAACTTGAAAAATAAAGTGAATCTTAGATGCGTAATGTACTATTACACCCAAAGCTTGCATTGTTTGAAAATTTGAATTACGTACCTGATCATCGTTTCTATTCTCCATATTAATATATTTAGTAATTAAGCATTTGAAACAATAAAACGAAACAGCATTTCACTAAAATTTACAAGTGATGTAAAAGCCAAACGCGGACAAACAAATAACGTTTCAGTTTAGCTATGAGTTTCTATCACCCTCTTTATTAATGTTGTTATCAAAACTGTTTTTTATTACGAACATGTATGATGTACACAATTTTACTTTTTTTGCGAGATGCAAAAACAAAAAGCGTCCATGGTGAATTTCACAGAATAATGAATAAAATACAGAATAAGTTTCAACAAAAATAAACTAACTTTTATTTTTGTTGTTTTGAAAATTAATGGTCAAGAATACTTCGAATTCACACAATCAAATACACTGAAATCATAATTTTGTATATCCAAAAAGAAAATAACTGCATGAACTATGAAGTAACCATGAACCATAGAGAGATGAGATCTACGCGATGAAAGATATCCGCCAACCCACACAGACTGTACCACAACACAAAATCTACTGAAATAGTGTTGTCAAATGATAAAAAAGTACTTTATTTCCTAATCCTTAAATCCTGCGTACTTCGCCAAGCCAATTAAAGGGAGGATTTCATGTTCGAAAATGAGGCGATCCCCACTCATTTTCAACTGCGTCAAATCATTTAACAAAACTGTAGAAGAACATTTTTCTAGTTCTGCGAGAGGGTGACCCTTCTTATCCCGCAGTACTTTCACCCTGTCTTCCACTTCTTTTAGTAGTGATAAAAAAGTACTTTATTTCCTAATCCTTAAATCCTGCGTACTTCGCCAAGCCAATTAAAGGGAGGATTTCATGTTCGAAAATGAGGCGATCCCCACTCATTTTCAACTGCGTCAAATCATTTAACAAAACTGTAGAAGAACATTTTTCTAGTTCTGCGAGAGGGTGACCCTTCTTATCCCGCAGTACTTTCACCCTGTCTTCCACTTCTTTTAGTAGTGATAAAAAAGTACTTTATTTCCTAATCCTTAAATCCTGCGTACTTCGCCAAGCCAATTAAAGGGAGGATTTCATGTTCGAAAATGAGGCGATCCCCACTCATTTTCAACTGCGTCAAATCATTTAACAAAACTGTAGAAGAACATTTTTCTAGTTCTGCGAGAGGGTGACCCTTCTTATCCCGCAGTACTTTCACCCTGTCTTCCACTTCTTTTAGTAGTGATAGATGTTTTTTAAAAATTTCAAAATTTTCTTTCGGCTGGTGAAAACCTTTGCAGCATTTTTTTATAAATTCGTCCTCTTTTTTTATATATTGTAAACTCTCTCTTATTTTTTTAAGTGAATCACGAACCGAGAATAATGAAGTCAAATAGAGATATTGGTCATGGCTCTGAAAAAAGAAAAAAACACGATTGAGTATATTTTATTTTTTAAATTATATTAAAGGTTATTTGTTCACTTCCACCGTTTGTGCAAACAATTCAATATTTAAAAAAGTAGGTACTCACTACCATCGTACTTTTTGGATGATTTATTTTTTAATATTGAAAATAAAAATACCTGAATTAGTTGTTATCGGCGAAAATACAGATACTATGTCGTTTTCCAAAGGGATTTCTACCCTATTATCATGTTCCCTTCCACCATCTGTGCAAACGATTTAATAATATTTTAAAAAGTCCTCGCTACAGTTGTAATTTTTGGATGACTTATTTAATGTTGAAAATTAAAATACCTGAATTAGTTGTTATTGGCAAAGATGCCGATACTACGTTTTCCAAAGGAATTTCTACCTTATTACCAATCGACAGCTCTTCCACCAGCATGAATTCGTCGAAGATTTCCATGACCGTTGATGAGATAAACAGCCGGTTCTCCATTCTCAATACCAATAACTTCACTTTTTTCCATTAATAATCAATTATTGATTAATAAAAGCGCAACATATCAATTATCATCAACTCTTCACTAATGATTACACTCGAAACCATATTGTTTTCACAATGGTTTACCAGGTTTGTGGTGTAGATTTGGACATACTGCATTTCTGTCGTGATTTTCGCAGAGTTTTCTGTGACGTGCTGCTATGTCGAAATAGGTAGGCACGCCACAGACCTATTCACGACAGCGAGAGACTTGTTATCAGCGCTCCAAGCGCCGCGCAGTGGAAGCTTGATTGTAGCGTCTAGGCTACATGGAATAACTAAGCGGTTCAATTAACGACTTTATTATTTGACTAAACAACAACTTATTTTTTAAACACGAACTTATTTTTATTTAAATTTAATAACGAAATCTTCCCGACGTTATACGAATCTCGGACGAATACGGGTTTTTTATGAATTTCAATTCCTCGAACCACCGACCTCTTCTGCAGCACCTAAATGTTGGCATAGGGCCTTGTAACGATGTATACCAATTTCATGTAAAAAAAGTACATTTTCTGGCAAATAGGGAGCGCACAGAAGTAATATGTAACATCTTTTCTCACCATAGTATCAAATGCAATGCGGAGAAAACCTCGTCTCGTATGTTCACCGTAGCTGTTTTCTAATTCACGAGTACGTCGACATTGCTGCAGATGAGCTAAAATGATACAGTCCTGCTCTGCTTTATCCATCTCAATGAATGCTAGTCGGTGTTTCAAAGCTAAACTTTTAGGTATCATTTTATAGCAGCGATGGGTACAGCAATCTTCACTGTCGTTACCATATATGGCATCATTCGAAATTTCGTCAGCATCTTCCACAGAATGGATCTCAAAATGTTCCACCACAGCATTGTTAATAGCATCCAGGTCTGATCCTAGTTCGTTTGAAATTTCTAGCTGATTACGAGTTTCATCCTCTTCTGTACTGTCCTATATTAATAATAATGAAAGAAACAAACTAATTTACGAATGGAAACTTTCAATACATCAGAGCTTACAGTATTGGATTTTCAAGCACGTAAATTTTTTTTGATGGCGATTTCTTCTTTGCCGCCCTTCCGGCAGCAATTTTTTTGCTGCCCCGAGTTATGCCGGGTTCATGTCTCGCAATCGAAGTGGGTTGTACTCCAATGCGAGTACCACTTTTAAATCTGAAAACACGAATTGAGAGCTGGAGAATTACATAGTGTACATGATACAGAGTTTGCTGGTAGATGTAAAGAGCTTAAAACGAACATGTGGTGTTGTATTGATTCACCACCGCCGGACATTATGAATATAACTGTATAAGTATAAAATACAAAATTGAGAATTTAAAAATCATAAATGAAAAAGAATCTATACTCTCGAATAAAATTGATTCCAAAGCTTATCACCTTTTATGGATAACGAAAAACTTCAAAGACGCTTAAATAAATCTGATTTATTTATCAACTTGTTCCGAGATTGACTATCTTCACAACACATTTTCGACAATCGCACGGATTCGTAATTTTCGTACGCAGGAGTTGCGCATATTCGTTCATTATTAGATGAACATGATAACTAGTGATGACCGTTGGTGAAGTGCTCTCAGGTATAATTTACAGGTGGAAATTCGTATGTTACCTGTATGTTTAGGTTTTTCAAGTAAGTTCCTGAATTGATGTAATGTGTTGCATCAGAGTGAACGTTTTCCGAATGTTTTTTAGAATTGATTTTGGATCAAACTGCAGATTGATTGAAATATTAATTTTTGAAGTTGGAAAACTGATAAAAAAATTATTAGGTTGCAGGTTAAAATTTGAGTAATTTGAGAAAATAAAGCAGTCCAATTACAATAATCAAACGAATCAAAAATAAATTTATTTTCTGAATTAATAATTTTCTTATTTTTCTTTCTATTTGGTAAGTTTTTGATCGATTAAAATTTTTTTTTTTGTAAAAGTGACCTATAGACCACCCCAAAATTGAATCTGGTGTCGGAGAATTTTTCACAGCCCCCCTTGACCCTCAATGTGGAACTGGGACACCATGTGTCCCAGTGGTATATCAGAATGGGGCACGTATGTCCCAGTGGTAGTAAAAAATGAGTAAGTCCGAGACCGAAAATCTTTATTATTCGAAATAATAAGTAATAAGAAATTAAGAATGATACGGTTCAAAGCACTCTATACATAACAGTACTAAACACGTGCTGCACATTGTTTTTGTCCGCTTTTCCAACTTTCGCGAAGCGCAATGAGAGTTAGTTGTATGAGGTGGTAAGGATACTAAAGTTATAAAATTTTCTCTACATTTTTTCACGACTTCGAGTGATTTGTGGCTAGCATGACCATCTAATACGATTAAAACAGGATCATCTTTGGTAGGTTTGGCATGTTGAATAAAATGATCCAAGTATTGAAGAAAGGTGGTTCGAATCCATCCAACCTGTACCATTAGCAACACCAACCATTCCTGGAGAAGCTCCTTTCATGACTTGACGATTAAATTTTGCATGATAAAATACAAAAAAGGGTGGAATATACATTCCAGTAGCCGAAATTCCGCAGCAAACAGTGACATTTTTTCCCCTTTCAGCAGTAACAGCTCTTCCGACCTGTTTCTCTCCTTTTAATGCGATTATTTTGCCTGGTTTATGTACGAAGTTTATTCCAGTTTCGTCGAAAATAAGTACCTGTTGCCCTCCAGGTTTGTTTCTTGGATAGGTAATTGTTTTTATTAAGATAGCGATGTATCTCGCTTAATATTTCGCATATCTTGAAGGTTGACCATGTGCAATCTCTCGTCAACGTTATTTCCGGCATTTTCACGTATTTCGCCGAGTACATATGAAACAGCGATACCAGGAGATAATTTTCCTGAAGATGATAATAAAATGATCACATTTCATGAACAAAAGCTTTTTTCAAATAATTATCTATGTAAATAAGTTACCAGCAATAATAGTACGATCCTCCTTATGTAACGTTCGTGAAACATATGCGTCGAATAGAATTCTCTACATTCACTACTCCAGTGATGTTCCACCATACTTTCATAGTACTTGGACAGGCTAAACTTAATTTATTGGACCCTTGAGATTTATATTTCTTCTTGTTATTATCGATATCAATTCTTTTTGGATCATACGATCGATGACAGATCGTCGCGTACATACTGAAACCTCCCGAGTCCAAAGAAGAAAATTTTACAGGAGGACCAAAAAACTGATTTAAAAATTCATTTATTTATATTTTTAAATACCAATTGATATTTCAAGTTCAAATATTCATTTTGATACGAGGGTCATTCAATAAGTAAACAGACAAACGCTTCTAACTTCGGTAAAAATTTATATTTTTAATGAACAAAATTTTTGTTTTTCAACATAATCCCCCTCTACCAAAATACACTTTTCCCATCATTCCACTTACTTTCGTATTCCAGTAGAAAAAAATTCTTTTGGCTGACTGCGAAGCCACTTTTGGACAAATTCTTCGACTTCCCGATTGTCTTCAGTAGTATAGGAGTCACTTGTGTTCACTTTGACCTTTAGGCTAGAGGTCATTGCGTACCCAAATGACTTCTGGTTTTTAAATTTAAAAAAAAAAAACACTAGTTCAATTTCTGAATTAAATTTATTCAAATAAAAAAAAAACATGTAAATGTATTGATTTGAAAAAATCAACGAAAATTTATAATTACAAAATAGTGTATAAATCAATAACATTAAAATACAAAAATAACCATGAGATACTTGGAAAAATCGTGGAACGATGAATTGAAAAAAAAAAAAAACATTCGCTCGAGTTTCAAACGAGTCACGTACGAGTATTTTTTTTTCCTATACTTTTTTAAAATAGCGTAAATCGTACGTCCATTTGCGAAAAAAAAAACAAATTTACTCGTTTGAGATCACGGAAATCATAAATTGTACACTGCACGGTAGTTCTAAACTTATAAATATTTTCAACGACGATTCCTTACAGGCAACAAAATTAAACGAAAAAATTTAAGCATAAATTAATTAAATAAAAATTTAATCTATTTCCATAATTGGCGTGTCAATTTTTCTTTTTCCGAATCGCTCGTAGATAATCTCCAACGATTCGTCAACGCTCTTTAATGCCGGTATTTGTTTCGCAGCGATGCGCGCTAATTGTTTCAACGAGTCGTAAGAATCGAGAAAGCTTTTTTCGATATCAAGATTCTGAAACAGAAACGTAGGGGAGACCGGGGCAGGGAGGACCACCTAAACGGCGCGGCTTCTCACGCGGCCCTGTTTCATCGAAAAAAAAATGTAAATACACCAATTTGAAGTTACAACCCTTGGCTACAATCCCCCCAAATTTCAAAACCAGATATCAAATAGTTTTTCTTCAATAAAAGAAAATGTACGAAAAGTCAAAATCGACGTTTTCAAAAATGACGGGGCAATTAGGACCACCATTTTTAACGCTGTAAAACGTTAAATAAATGATAAAAAATCGAATATTTTATTATAAATTGGAATAAATGAAAAAAATATTGAATAATTTGTTACAGTTGAATAGGTCTATTCTCAAGATTTTCAGTAATTGTGGAAGCCGAGGAATGGGAACCAACCGATTGGATGACTCCTTTTGGCCTGTTTGATATTTCTGGTTCACACTCATTTGATGACTCTTTGTCTTGTTGTGGAGCTTTTATTTGAATGGAACCTATCTTCTTTTCTGTCGGAAATTTAACTTGCTCTAGTTGACTTTTTATTTTATTGATAGAGTTGTTAATTTCTTTGAGGTTATTTTCAATGCTGTTATTATATTTAGAGTACTTGTCTGTTGTTATCCCAATTTCTATAATCATTTCATTTTGTTTTTCTATCTGTTGCTTTACTTCATTGAGTTTTTCGGACGAATAAAACCTCTCACATGTAATTGCTTGCTGGGCTAAGCCAAGGCAAAAGTCCTCGGAGAATTGGCCATTGAGTATTCTCTGTTCTATGTCTGATGTTATGTTGGCCGGAACATTTGTATTTTGTTTGAGATGTCGAATAATGAAGTCTATATTAGATTTGGAACAAATTATAAATCAGAAAAAAGTAGGATAACTATAAATGAGCAAAAAGTCGAATAACCGATCAGTTTCGATTACATAGATCACAAATGAACTCTTCAATGTCGTCGTCGTCGTCAGCACAGAGGCTATGGGCCCAATTCAGGCAGCTTAAGCACTGCACCCACACCTCTCTTGACACTGAATTCGTGTATGGTTCATTGCAGTATAGGCATACATATTTTTCATCACCAGGTTCGAAGCTGAAAAGAAGAATGAACAAAATTAGAAAATGCAATAGACAAAAGAGTAATTAGGTAGGGTTCTGAAATATTACCGGAGCTTTTTGAAAACCGATGTTACACCGCCAGTTTCACTTTGCCTTTTAGAAGTTTTAGGTTTCGTTTGATTTTTTTGATTTTTTTTTTCGGTTTGATTTTTCTTTTCGGTTTGATTTTTCTTTTTGGTTTGATTTTTCTTTTCAGTTTGATTTTTTCCTCCTTCAATTTGATTTTTTTCTCTTCTTTTTCCTTTTTTTGTTTAAATTTTTCAGCTAGTTCGTCTTTATTAGGAGTGCTAGTCAGAACTTTGGATTTTTCACGATGTAAATTTGATTTTGATTTATTGGGTATATTTTCACGCATATAAACCAGAAAATTTGAACCAGCGTTCTTACAATCGGATATTATGGTGTGCCGAGTTCATTAGAAAGAAGGGGGAAAAAAAGCGTTTTTAGTCTAATGAAATAACGAGATCAGCAAAAAAGTAAAAAAAAATAAAAAAAATAATAATAATAATACATATTTTTCAAGGTAAAGAAATTGGAGTGAGTAACGATTTAATCACCGACACTTTACTGTCATCAGCTGTCATTCCGAAATTACGTAACATTTGTTTGACAGCGTCTTCATCGTATTCTACATCAAAATTCACTTTATGCGCCGCTGCGTTAGAAAAATCTCCGTAGAGATGCAAATTGTATGTATGAATAACTGTATGTCAACTGTAATTGACGCGCGGAAAGCCATGAGTTCAACGTTGTTCGTACAGGGTCTTTCAGAAAAGACGCTCACGAGAAAAAATTACACAGCCGGTTCAAAAATTATCAGAATTTATTTATTTATTTTTCTATTTCTATCTTTTTTTATGACATTTTCGATATGACCACCGTTTTCCCAAACAACATGTTCTAAGCGTTTCAAAAAATTCCGAATCACTAGCTCTAACATTCCTACTTCTATGGATTCGAATATCTGAGTGATGTTTTCTTTCAATTCCTCCAAAGTTTGCGGCCGGTTTACGTAGCATCGATCCTTGACATAACCCCATAAAAAATAGTCAGGAGGGTTCAAGTCGGGGCTATATGGCGGCCAATTCCAGCCGCAATTGAAGAGAGCAGGAAAGCGATTAGAGATGACGCGGTTCTTGAAATGTCTACGGAGAAAAAGCAGCGTTTCGTCGGACGTGTGAGGCCTCGCTCCATCCTGTTGAAAGATGAAACGGTTACAATTCGGCATGGCAAACATAACAGGCAGAACTTCGTCCTCCAACATCTCTCGATATGACTCTCCGGTCACGTTGCTATCGATGAAAACAGGACCAATGATTGCGCGCGCGCACAGCGCAGCCCATACAGTCACTCGTTTCGGATGAAGCGTTGTAACGTCGAATTCGCGCGGATTTTCGGTGCTCCAAATTCGGCAGTTTTGTTTGTTAACGTATCCGTGTAACCAAAAATGCGCCTCGTCACTAAACCGTATGTAACGGAGTTTGGAGCGGTGCGAGGCGAGGTGCGCGCCGAATGTCTGCGCGAATTCGAGCCGTCTCTCTGCTGCGCTCGGCGATAATTGCTGAAACATTTGAATTTTGTATGGAAACAGCTGAATGTCGTCGTTTAGCATGCGATATGTTGTTGACGAAGATACCCCCAGCTCCTGTGACAGCCGAGCGAGACTGGTATTGGGCGTGGCTTGAACAAGTTGTCGCGTCTGCTCAATCTTCTCCGGTGTGCGCGCCGTTCGTTTCGCTCCCACTACTCCCTTCTTGTTATCCTGTACGCTGCCCGTCTGTTCAAATTTCTTCACTAAACGAAGAATAACACTTTTTTTGGGCCATCTATGGCGTTTAACTTTGAAAATTTTACCGTAATCGGCCAAAACTGTTTTTAAATTTCGATTCAATTCATAGTAGGTTTTTATGAAAAATACACGTTCTTCTAAACTATACATTTTACCGGCAAAACTCGATGTAAACTAACCATCTATTAGTGCGTTCGGAATGTTATGAAGAGGGGAATACAGTGCTGCCATCGATAGCGCGCAAAAAGTTACGTGGAGGGAGTTATTTACATTTTTCTCGTGAGCGTCTTTTCTGAAAGACCCTGTATAATGCTGGTGCGTGTTCTTAAGAATGTGGTGTCATTTTGGGCTTATATGCGATAAGCCGACACACATATTATCGGACCGTCACGCTGAGACGGCCCTTCTCAACAGCATGAGAATCGAGTAAAAGGTTGTGGGGCACCCGATGGAGGCAGCAGCGTCTTAAAACAAATAATAAAAACATAATTTGGGCTGCCGTCCTCAGGATTTAATTTAGTTGCTCCAGCATGGCTGCCGGATCATCCCACGGGGGATGATGACCAAAGTAGGTATAGGTCGGGAAAATAAACACGAGGAGGCTAGTTAGCCTAACAAACTTTTATATTTTAATATGAACCAAAACAATCAACGAATCTTATATCTAATAGAACAAATCAGCCTATATGGCTTCAAAACATTATAATTATAAGTAATAAGAAATAAAATAAAAACTTATCTTTTGGTAGGTTACTTGAAGATGGCTCCTTGTATTCCGTCACTAACACTAACCGCGAGTTCACACAATCGAATTAATTTAATTAAAACGTTAAGGAAAATCAATCAAAATTATGTCACATTAATTAATACATTTTATCTATTTTATAGGAAAATCACCAAGGAAGATAGGGAAAAATCTAGAGATAGGGAGACTACGTCTTTTCGCATTAATGGTCAAAAACGTAGTCGTCTACCACTTACGTGGCAAACTCCTACGTTAGTCGGAGCACAACCGGTTCGCCGGTGGTGCACTCTCGCGATATCGAAACTCACACAGTTGGGTAGGCTAGATAACCTACTCAGCCGTGGCGTATTTGGATACTGGACCGGTGATCGTGCATGGGACCAAATACTACGCGCTGATTGGCCCATTCCCTCCACAC